>BQNB010037377.1:0-49487 GCA_026074375.1 Tanacetum coccineum | reverse complement strand
AAACCGTAGCTATTATGGCTCATTATTGGCATAGCTTGAAGTTGAAAGAAGTTGTGTGTGTGAGCCTAGGTAGGTGTGTGGGTTATAGTAAGTATTGGGAATGGGTAATAAGCAGAATATAGTTATAGTGAAAACATTATAGGTAGTTATGGTCATGTCCTTATCATATAAATGTCTAAAAAAAGTAAATGAATTGTCAAATCATGTCATAAATCGTGTATAATTTGAAGCGATAAATGACATTTTCAATGAGTAGTATTATTCAATGTCACAAAACAGCCAAATAAATTATCAAAATCATGTCATAAGCAGCTAATACTGTGTAAGCGATAAATGACATTATCATTCAATTGTCTTATCAATGACAATAATTATGTATTGAAATAAGGTTTATTTAAAACAAAAACTAAACGATTACAAAAGTGTGTCCATTAAAAACACATTCTTAAACTATATGCGATACAACATGAATAATCATTATTATAACACCTTGATTCTTCCATATAGCTTCATGAGGTCAAACTTTTTTATTTTCGTCATATTCAAAGTGTTCCTGTTCCGCCTATTAAACCATTTGATCATAAGTGTAATCAGTTTGTGTTACCTCCTTTATTTCATCTTCAATGTCACTTGTGTAATCAGTTATCACATGATTCATCATTTCTGCCAAGGTAGAATTTGGGCATATATATTTGGCTATAACAAAATTGACACCCACGTGGTCAATGTAAATTTCCAATTTCCCTTGTGCTGAAGATATATCAAACATCACATGCATATCATAGTTGTTTCTAAGTTTTACGGTAATTAAAAAGCCAGCGTGTTGTAATTTATAATAAAGAGCATGAATATTCTTACCAATGATATTAAACAAATATTGTTTCATCTCTTCTAGTTTCATTCTTGGAACAGTGATGTTTATTTTTCCACCATTGACATACATCAAAGTTTTTGTGGCATCAATCACCAATTGCCCACTATTGTGAACATTTAAATTGAAAATGGTTTGTGTATAGGGTGTAGTAGGTTTTGTTTTATCAATAAATCCAAATTTACTAAGCAATTCATAGTAATCGAACCTTTTATTTTGTTTCTGCATTTGATGTACATAACGGAGTGACTCTTGTAGATTTATTTTTGTTTCTTCAGAAATGATACATGCATATGCTTCTTCCAAAGAACCATCGTTTGGAATCAACTCCGTGCTTAAATCTACGGGATGATGAGAAACGTAAATTTGGATCTTCCCAGCAACTTTGGCAATGTTGTACATAATATCAGTATCGTAATCACTCTTTATTGATTTCATACTTGGGTTGTTTGGTGGCAACGCGTACTATAGACGAGTGAACCGTCTTTTTATTTTCCTTTTAAGATAGCTAACCATTTCTTCAAAATCCCTTTTTGGAACAATAATTTTCTGTAGTGAACCATTTTGGTAGGTTAGGGGCATAAGTTTAAATTTGCCGTTGTGGTTTACGTCAAACTCGAAACTAGTATTAGTAGATGTTGACAAAAGGTAATAGAATGATGTGTGAATTGGATTTGTTAAGTTGAAATCATAGATGTATACATGTATGAATATATAAAGATAATTTATACCATAACGTTGATAAGTAATTTCTTTGTCATAATTGATATGTCATATCATGTCAGAATTGATTAGTCATTTGTATGTAAAATCATGTCATATATCGAGTTAAATTTTAAGGGATAAACAATGCTGTCATTGAGTAGTCTTATAAGTTGCAGTAAAAGCTAAATGCAATGACATTCCACTTGCCAATCGTGGTTTGAATGACACCTTTTTGAAAACAAAAAACATTAAAACTAACACAAAAAGTGGATGGTGCAAACATCCCTTGAATAATGTAAAACGGAAATCATAAGATGGCAACTAATTCATAAAAGACTGTTAGTCTAGTCAAATAACTTCTTTGAACATGAAGGTTTATCTGTTTTTTCCTTTCGGTTACCATCTTCGAGTTGGTCGGCCACAACAAGTGGGGATAACTCCACCCGAGAAACATACACATGTAGTAAGTTTTGATAAGTTTGAATATAGGTTAGTATACTATCGATGTCTTGTATAGCATCATCCAATAGTACAAGACCTGAATCCAAACTACGATTTGGTTTCTTCATATAAAGAAAGGTTGCGGAGTTTTCATCGTAACCCAAACATTTGGTTAAGATTGCTTTCATTTGATTAGTTGAAAAGTTGCTCTTAAACGCTACTGGATCTACGGTGCTACAATCCATCAAACAAAAACTTTTTTCCTGGTGGGAGGGATCTTCCATAATGGGTGTAGTAGGGACCTTGAATCCCATTTTTTTACATAAAATAAGGATTATGTTTAATTAGCTGGTTGAAGTTAAACACAATTATACAAATGTTGGTATATATAGTGTGACCCACTCACTCACGTATTAATTGTATTTATACATGAAACCCTAGTCTTATTCAATCATTTAAAGCATTCAGTGTGTTGCTGCATTTACTTTATTGAATAAGTAGATGCTGCATTTAATAGATAATTCATTTACTTTTTACAATAGACTAAATAGACTTCTCAATCCCTATTCAATTGATTTATACTGCATCAGACAAGACTACTCAATGACAGTGTTGTTTATCGCTTAAAATTTAACGCGATTTATGACATGATTTGACAATTCATTTACTTTTTACTACATCAGACAAGACTACTCAATGACAGTGTTGTTTATCGCTTAAAATTTAACGTGATTTATGACATGATTTGACAATTTGAAATGATAAATTATAATGGATGCATATTCTTCGGTTTCAAACATGTTATATATATACCTAACTTAAGGCCTCTCAGCCTCTCAGTTTTAAACAAATATATCATTCAAACACATTGTTAATTGTATTTTCTCATTTTCTACAATGGCTACTAATCCAAATGACGTTAGATTAACTGTCCTTATGACACTAAAGAAGTCATATGAAGAGGCTTATCTGGAGGAACAAATTTTAAGCTTGATGCATCGCTTTGCTGATAGATTTACCAACCATAGGGCTGAAATTAACAGGCTTATTTCATTACCAGATCACCAACTAATCAAGTATGGTCACTACGCTCTAGGATGCATGACAGGGGCAGACATGAAAAAGGCTACATACTTGAAAAGCGCCAGAGATGAGTTGCTGAGGATCATGGAAGAAAAGCGTCAATTGATCAAGAACTACAAAGAAATGTAAAAGCTTTATTGCTTAAAACCACCAGCCTAATGTAAAAGCTTTATTGCTTAAAACCACCAGCCTAACCATGTTTGTCATTTTTTTATAAAGTTTTAATGTTATCGTTTCGAGCGAAATAAGGTTGGTCTGTACTCTTGTACAATGGAGGTGTTTCCTATGTTGTAGTCATTTTTATAGGTTAATGTAAGTTTTATGTTTTGTATTACAAATTCATAAATTATTTAACATTTTCAGAACAACAAAAACTATAAAAATCATAAAACTACAAATACGAACGAGTGTCTCCACTTTGGCTACCATAGTATATCTTTTTAAGATTAACTCATTACCTACAAATTTGTGTTCATTGCGTTAAATCATTAAAGAGAACATAGAAAGTGCTACAGTGATTTGACACTCAAAATGACTAGACAGTAATTTTTTTGTATATGTTCGGTGGTAAATTTTATCGTATCATCGAAATAAGGTTGGTCATGTACTCTTGTACATGGGGTGTTTCCTATGTAGTAGTCATTTTAATGGGTAATGTTAGTTTTATGTTTTGAATTACAAATTCATAAATTATATACATTTACCGAACAAAAACTCTAAAAAATCAAAAATTACAAATACGAACGAGTGACACACTTTGATACATAATATCTTATTCATATTAACTACATTACCAACAAATTTGCGTTAATTGCGTAAAACTCATTAAAGAGAACATAGATCACATATAAAAAATAAATATATCAAACATATACAGATACTAAAACATCGACGAACATGCACGTAATTACTTTTTTTCTCTAAAACTAAACCCTAATCCTAAAATACCAAACCAAACCCTAACCCTAAAAAAAAAAATATTACACTGAAACCTCAAATAAAAAAATAAAAAAAGGATTTCGCTCCACCTATGGAGCGATATCTTCTCCCTCAAAAATAAATATAGCACGAGTATCGATCCACTAAAAAATATTTATATTAAAAAATTAATATCGCTCCGCATATGGAGCGAAATCATTAATTGCTTTGACCCATTTAAATTTCTTATATCGAGACTTGGTGTATGAATGACATGTGTATTTCGCTCCAACATGCTAATTTCGCTCCACCTATGAAGCGAAATCTATGGTTAAATTGGAAAAGTGGCATTTTTTGGTCCTCTGCAAGAGAACCCCTTCTAAAAGGGTCCTCTGCAGTAATTTTCTCCTTATATGCTCTCTTTTGCATCTTTATTGCTATTATATTAATAATGAAAATATAATGCTTGGTTATTATTTTGATCTCATACGTCTATCTTATGACGTCATATTATTTTCTTTATATCGGTCAATTATATATACGCTGACCATTCCAATTATCGCGTACTTCCTATTTTCTCATTTTCTCCCTCGAACGTCAATACTAGTATTATATATGGATACTCGTACATATATGAGCTACTCTCCTCTCAAAATCTTGCGTTTATCTTTGGGATCACCGCCATCTATATATATAATAGTAATTCCTATAAGTGTTGACTATTTATGGTTACTTTCGGCTATTTTTTTGGAACATTCGAGTAAAGTTGGTATTTTAATTGGAAATTTTTGACTTAAATCCTACAATATCTTTGCATTAATGAACAAACTAATATGTTAGGTCCTGGTGGCGAGTTGGATGGAACGCCAACTCTTTCGGATGGTCGAGATACGACCAAAACCGTGGAAACAAACTTAGTGTGTACCAATAATTTGTAATGCAGATAGTTAGGCTTATAACTAATTTTATTTGACTTGGAGACTACTGGGTTTCTATAGGGGTGAAGGGTAAAACATATGAGAACCATTTGGTTCTTTGGATAAATCCGTAACTATTCCGGATGAATGAGTTACGATTTGAACGGCCAAACTAATCATAAAATTGTGCCCAGATTTTCAAAATGAGTTTGAGACCAATATTTTCATATTAAGTGCCTCATTTTCCAATTTAAAACCTATAGGATTTAGATAAACTTAAACATGGTCTTTCGTTTTGGGTCAAACGGAGTTATAAAATGGGAATTATGCTAAAAACGATAGAACAAAAAAAATGTTTTAAATAATCAGATTTGGCACATGATGGTAAAATGATAACTTCACGTAGGATCTTAACATTTTAAGTATTTATCTGGTAATCTCAATAAACTAGAGTCTAACATTTTGTTTAAGGCGAAAACCGTTAGTTTATACCTATTACGAATTTTGAAATATAGGTACATTAAGTCAGATTGCAAAGGGCAGAAATGTTTATGTAATGATAATTACCTACATATGTGTATAGTACTATGATAAGTCTTAATAAGTTCTTTTTCTTTGATATTTTATGAGCGATGCGGTCCGAAACATTAACGTGACTTTATTTTATTTCCTTTTTGATAATATTGACATTCAGTGTACTTTGTCAATTCCACTAGTTATTTTATAGTTCGACTCCGAGTCTGAACACTCTTCTATGCTTTTGAATCGTGTTTGTTGTGTTTGTAATCCATTATTTTGAAATCTTCCAATTGATGAGAGTGCGGCTTTATCTTGTCACCTCGTATCGTGCCGTCTTTTGGCACTTACCTTTGGAACATGATGGACTAACGTCTCATTACTCTTCTTGTTACTTCTTGTGATTTTGAAGAATCATGCCGTCAAGTAGACACTCTCTTTTACTTACTGTAACATTGTTTTGATATTGTATTTTTGTGTCGGCCATGCTTAAGTAGGATGATTTATAATCGTCTTATTGAAATGAATTAGGATGCTTCTTCATTTGAATAAGTAAATTATAAACCGCCAAACCATAAGTTTATCAATTATTACTTACAAGGATTGGGACGCCTCTTATTGTAAGTGACAAATTATAAATGAGTGGGCTTATGTGTATCCGACATAGCATGTGTTCGTCCGTATGAATCATTCTTTGGGCTATGAACTCCTTTCGACTCATAATTTGTTATATGGATTTTTTTGAATTTGTATCGACCGCGGCAAACTTGATAAGCTAATAGTAATGAACCCTTAATCGCTTCCAAGAATTGACGACTTCTTAAATTCCTCGTTTGCAATGGCTTCTTCTTCGAGTCATGTATTTCATCTTTCCTTTTAAGGATTCTCGCGACATTCAATCCGTTCGCTTATGCACGTTGCATATATTTGATGTTTTGACTTTTTCTCATTTAGTTTCCGTTGGAAACCTTGACGATGACTTGTCTATATCCTCATCTCTTCACAATTTAATCGAAGACGATTAAGACGAATTGAGCGCCGGGACGTCGCTCTCTAAAGGGGTAGATAATGTAACATTTCTGAATTTAAGATCAATATCTGAACCGAGCCAATTTTTTTATTAGAATTCATTTTTATTCTTTTTGCTCGACCTGATAAAAATCGTCAATTTTAATTATTCGTGTGTTACGACTTGGATAATTATCCATTTTTAATGATCGAGAAATCATAATTCCATATTTTAGCTTCGATAGCTTAATTATTTTCATTTTAGTATTTTTCGACTTCTTATTCGTGTTTGGCCGAACCGCGTCAAAAAAATAGTATTTTTACAATTTTAACATTTTAAATAAATGTTTAAGCCCAAACCAAACACTCTCTTTTATTTATTTTTACATCTCCTACTAAACTCTAAACCAAACACCCTCCTTAATTTATTTTATGCTCCATCAAAACGCTAAACCAAACACCCCCTTATGTTCCATTAGCTCCTACAAATCTATAAAACAAACACACCCTTACATATTTTTTTTACACAAAAAGGAAGAGCCCATCTAAAACTCATAGTAACAAAAAAAAGGTTCGACAGTTTCTTCTTCCCTCCTTTACTGTGTGTCGACACAGTCATCTCCACCACCATCAATTGATCACTCAAAATTTCCAATTAACACTTCTAATCACTCTCAAATCATTCCTATACAAATCCCCATCATCCTTTTGATGATTAAACCACCATGCATCAAGAATTAAAAAGTTCTTGATTTTATTAAACTTTTGATTCTTAGGTTTTTATCTAATTGGGTGCAATTAAATCATCAAGGGTGCGATTGCAAGTGTTTTTAACAAGATTGGTTAATCAAAAATCAAGTTTGGGTCTTTGTTTTGTGTTTGTGGGTTTCGGCAATTGAGGGAAAACACAAGAGGGTTTCGTTTGATCATTGTCTTCTATTCTATTGTGTTTGTAAGCCTCTTGTTTCCTTGTTATATTGATTTAATTTTATTTTTGTGCATATGTTTGATTTTACTTTTTATAAGCATGCATGTTCTTGATTCATTTGATTCTTAGTTGATCATGAACATCATGTTTTGATATGTGAGATATGTTATGGCATTGCAAGTGAATAATTAGTGATTTGGATAAGTTTTGATGGGGTTTCTAGGTAGTTTTATGGACTGTTTTTAGGTCAGTAGCAAAACGTGGCTTTTCCCAATAATTTTTGGCCTGGAGCCTATGAATAAATTACATGGTTGGATAGATATAGTTATAAGGTTCATGTGGCAAATTGGATGGTTTATCAACTCCTCCGGATGAGGGAGTTATGGCCGTTTTACGATTGCTAGTCAAATCTGGAACATCGTTTGGAAAACGAGTTAAACTCCAAGTTAATGCTCTAAAATGTAGGATAGGAAAACTAATCTCAGTAGGATACATTATAAACTAACTTCTCTAAGTAGATTCACTTTAATATCTATTACGGTTTGGAAAATACGTCAAAATTAGTGTTTGGTAGGAAAATTTAGGACTGCTGCAGACCAGCAGTATAAATGGGTTAATTGCAGCAAACTTTTAGTCTAAGAAGGTCTTCATTTTTTGATGGGATTGTAGAAATAAATTCAAATTACATATGTCGAATTGGATAGTGCCATATCTCCTCCGGATGAGTGAGATATAACCGATTTACGAAAAGTAGTCAGTTCTGAACTATTGTTTGAAAAAGGGATATAACTCCATATTTTTACACTAAAGTGTTGGGTTTTTAAAACATTTTTAAACACTAGTCATCATAATATTTCATATCTCTTTGGATTCAACTTGATTGCTATTATAGAATAGGATTTATGTCCAAAACCGTAAACGTTAGAAATTCAGCGAACTTTCTGTTTTGAGTTATGATTAGTAAAAACTCATTTCTCGTGGATTGGTAAATGGTTTGATTAAAAGGCCTAATGTTCTGGAAACTAGACTTAAGTATCTTTCCAGGGGTGAAATCCTAATCCTTGTATCTTTTATAGGTTAAGAGATATGGTCTTGAAAATTTGACTAAAAATTTAGCAACATAGTTTTACGCCTTTTCTTGAGAAATAAAAGTGCGGCCACATAGTAATAAGATAAGAATTGCTAAGCGAGACTTGGTAGAAACTTAGTGTAGTATAAGTGCAAGTTGTATACTAATTTGGGGATAAAAATACTTTGGTTAAGTTATAATGCAATGCCATGCATATCTCGGAAACATATCTCGTGATCATTCGATTTACTTTTATGTATCGATCTTCTTTATCATTCTAAGCCGCATCACATCTTTTAGGTTATGCATAGATGCTTCTCACTCATTTGATGATTCATCTACTTCTGGTCTTCATCACTCCTAGGGTGAGTTCATAGTCCCACCTTTTCTCTTTTAATGGTTTTCATAACTATTTTCGGGGTGCGAATGCATGCTCGTTTTACTAGTAAACATATTAATTTCTACCACATGAGCGCTACATGAATGTTTTTATTAAAGCTTTTACTTGCCTACCACATGATTTCTAATACATGTTTGATACATGGTTGTTTATTCATAAATTTATTAAAGCTTGATTTTCTTACTACATGATTGAGATCATTGATTATCTATTTACAAAACTATGAGTTTTGAAGACATTATTTGTTTTACTAATGGAACACAAGTGCTTGAAGGGTATGCCTGACCCGATTATGAAATTATCTGCATGAGTCGCTATTGCCAAAGTCCGTAATTTCATGAACCGTTAATTGCCCTGTAGGGGTGAACGCTAGTACATTTAATAGATCTATTAGGTTTGACAACCCCGTCCGAGGTCTGAATCGAATTCTTTCAAGCACCTTTTTAACGGGCGATTTGTATTAAGAATCGTAGGTATAAGGAAATAATACCTAGTACTGGGGCAACTGTATTTGCATTTGATATGCGTTATTGTCAAGGTTTCTGTGTCATGAGCTCAATGTGGTAATGTTGAATGATACTATGAAATACTGTCGCTGGCTGATCTTAAACCTTGTGGTCCACTACTGATTATTACTTGATTTATCGAATCACTTTGAAATATTGTAGCGCTGCTTTTCTTACTGAAATATTTACTTGAATTATTTCAATGTTGTTTTTACTTAAACCTATGAATTCACCAACATTATTGTTGACGTTTTTGCATGTATTTTCTCAGGTTATTATATTGCTAGCTGAGCATTGGGAGCATTTGGATGCGCGGATATCAAAACTTTAAAGACTTGGTTTTTCTTCACATTCGACAACCATTTATTATTAATATATATAAAGGAGTCATGTTTAAACTCTTGTAACTTTTTTAAAAAGAAATTATTAGGACCTGAATTTACTCTGATTTATTTAAATCGAATGCGACATTTTATTAAACGTCTCTTTTGAGGTCGTTTTATGTAACTTGTGTGTATGAACTATGAAGTAGCACCCCAAATGGTATTCTGCTGCGTTGTTGATTTTATAGGGGTGTTACAGTAATAAAAAGTGTTTTAGGGATGTTTGTCTAATTTTAAGGAAATAGAAAAGAACCATTAGACAAAGGGTATATTTGAGTATTCCTTAAAGGATTGGTTAGAAACTAACCATTATTAAGTGAGTCAGTTGGCATGGTTAAGATAGAAAAGAATATGCCAAAAGAATATTACAAACTTGGTAAGGAAGTGTGGATGTTGGAGGGATAGTTTGAATTTGAAATTCAAACAATAGACATATGGGATAGTTGTGTGTAGCATGTGATATGGCATGATGTGATGGAAAGAAGCATTTGGATTCAAATTTAAAATTTGAATTTGAATGTTTCAGGATAAGGATAAGGTTGTGAGGTGTAGTGAGTTGGATATAGGTTGGATATGAGTTGTAATAGATATGATGGTGCTGCTGGGCAGTTAATCTCGGTGAGATCTCGTCAAGATCTCGGATCTAGAAAAAATCTTGGTTCAAAATCTCGATGGTAAATATCAAAATTGAAATTCTCGGTGATATTAGAAGAGATTTTGCCGAGATTTTGATATCGGATCTCGGTGAGATAAAGAAAATCTCGTTTTTAGACTTTTTTCTTTTCTCTGGCAGCCCACTTTTATTTTGGCAGCCCACTTTTTTTAGTACATACTTACAACAGTTACAACACTTTTTTTAATTCCGTTTGGTATTTAATTTATATTATTAAAAAAAGTATTAAAGTAAATTATTAAAAAATTAAAAGAATAATTATAAAAGAATTAAATAACATAATTAAAAAAATTTATATGGATTCATTTTAATTAATAGATAAAATAAAAATAAAAACCAATCAATCACAATAACCTAAATAATAAGCACAACTGTATAAGCATACATAATAAGCAGACTAATGGCTGTTACTAATTAAATCTCTAAGTTTGTGTTATGTAACTAAAGCTAACTAATAAGCAAATCCAACGCGGTTAAGGGGTGTTTGGGATAAGGATTTACAATGAACCGAGCAGTACTTAATAAGCAAACTAATAAGCAAATCCAACGCTGTTAAGGGGTGTTTGGGATAAGCATACCCAAATAAGCATACCAAAATAAGCATACCAAAATAAGCATACCGAAATAAGCATACCCATATAAGCATACGAAAATAAGCATACCCATATAAGCATACCAAAATAAGCATACCCATATAAGCATACCCATATAAGCATACCCATATAAGCATACGAAAATAAGCATACCCATATAAGCATACCAAAATAAGCATACCCATATAAGCATACCAAAATAAGCAGTACCAAATAAGCATTTCATAATCAACAAAAATAAGCAAATCAAAACATACCAAATGACTCATTGTGTTTTTCAGATTCAAACTATGTGTTTTTTAGATTAAAAAACACATAGTATACAAATAGTGTGTGTACATTCAGATTCAAACTATGTGTGTACCCAATAAAGTTGATTCAAACTGTACCTACCCAATAAAGTACTAGCCGCCGGTCGAGTATCCTATGGTTGAGTAGCCGTCGGTTGAGCAACTAGAATCATATAAGACAAAGTATAGTGGGCCATGTTCGTGGGGCCATACATTCAGAACCCAAAAACCAAAATGTACTTTAAAAGTGACACGTGGCGAACGTTGAATGGAGTTGAGTAGTCGAGTGGTTGAGTATGACCATATTGAGAAAAAGATGAAAACATGACTACTATGTGGAACTTGTTTTTGGAAAATGGGTAAAACAATACTTACCTCAAAAGTACTACCATCTACTTATATTTTATTTTCTACTCAATATTTCACCACACCCAATAAGTGTTCATCTTCCTCTACTCTCTTCCGACAACTCTAATCTTTCCGGTGACTGCAACTTTTTTTTCGGCGAAAGCGATATCTTAAAGCTGGCTCTACCTGTTAACTCTGGTCCGTTTTTATCATCACAAAAATATATTTCTCACCCAAAACTTATTCAAAACATAAAATTTTTGATGCCCTCCGTCTATGTGATGCCATGGGCGGTCGCCCGCTCTGCCCATAGCCAAATCTGGCCTTGTATTCACATATGTACATGCACACAATATTCGCTCTACAAACTTCTTAGAAGAGAGAGGATCAACGAATCAGTAACTAAAATGAACGCCGAAGTAAGCAAGACTTTTTCTATATTGATAAAAGGAGCAAAAGAAATCCTATATAGAAAGGGGTGTGTGAGTTTATTGAAAAATTATGAAAATAATGGTAAATGATAAAAAATAAAAAAATAAAAGAAAACTTAAAAGATAAATAAGAAATTTAGTTCGAATTTATTACTCTCATTTAAGTTTATTATTACAAATATTAAAGAAGTTTTGATTTAATTAGTTAAAGATAAAATTATCATTTTGCAAAAAGTAAAAAAAGCCATAATAATAATGTTTTTGTTAAACTGTGTATTTTTTATCTGTATAATAATTTTAAAACGTAAAAAAGTAGTACAATAATTAATTATGAACAAAATTAAAAAATGAACAAAAAGAAGAAAGCCAAAATGCCTATTGTGAATTGACTTCAAATCGTCTTCGTATTGGTGGAGTGGCGCGGTGAGTGGGTCCCATGTCAAGTCAGTTGCCTTATCCCTTGGTGATAAAAATACCTTTCCGTTTATAGTAAGCCACATATGCTGCAGTAGCACACTACACCCTCAAACTCTTATATTGTACTATATATACTAAATGCAACTAAAAGTTGCTTCAATTTTTTAATCAACAATTTTTTTTAATATATCCCAATTATACATACTCCTAATCCCCATTACGTGTGGCGACAAAATAGCATGTGTTTCACTCTTGGGCTCCCTTAAGCCTGACTCATGCGGCCCAATTGATCTATAGTTACACTACGTGAAAATATGTTGCTAATATATATATTCCAGAACCATCTCCCTTTATCTAAAAACACACATATGTTAAAAAAACAAATCTAAAAACACACACACTATCACTCACTTTTTTCCTGCTTCTTTAACTATATAGACATTCAAATGATCCATTCACCAGTCCTCTCCATAAAAAAACCATGGCCGTGTGAGTGGGTTTTCAGTATCAAGATTGATTGATTCTTCAATCTCAACTAAGAGCTAAATATCTCGGGGTTGCTATATTTTTTAAAAGATTGATTGATTGATTATAAATCACTGGCGACCGCTTATGGGTTTGTGTTTTTTTAACCTTTGGATTTTTACGAGTTTGTTTGTGTTTGATTGTTGATATGATTTGTGGTGTTTTGACAATTTGTGAAAAAGTGCAATCTTGAATGTCTATATAGTTAGTTAGATTCTTTGATGTGATTTATATTGACTAATTGTGTTTTATGTTTAAAACTTGGAAATTTGATGTTTTGAAATACTACTAAGTTAAATTTCATTGTTTCATGTCATTTGATGTCTTGACTTATGTTTTCGTAGGAAAAACAGCGACACAAAGAGGAAGCAGAAACACTTTAGGGTGACCGAAAACTAAGGAATGAGGTAATCCTTTTTTTGAAAAATAATAAAACAATGCCTAAGCACATTCTGAAAATTTAAGGGAGGTGCTGCCAGAGTCAGTATTTAATGTTGTTACTACATATGTTATTCTTGATAAGAATTTTACAAGGGTTGGAGAATGCTAAACAATGCCTTTTATTTATGTTAACACAGGTTTTTTTTAGCAACTAAATATCATTCAAGCAAAGATTAGTATAACAACACTGCCTCTTTGCCTCATCTCATTTTGTTGTTTTCTTTTTTATATTTGGGCTGAAATAATATAGTCCAACAAGGGTATTGAGGAGGTAGGTGCTATTAGGGGTGTTGACCGGTTCGGTTATCTGCTTATTCGGTTACTTTTTTTTGTCAACCCGAAAACCGAACCGACCCGAAGTAGAATTCAACCGAACCGAACCGAAAACTGAATCTAAATTCGGTTCGGTTTTCGGGTTGACCCGAATTACCTGAATTATTTAAAAAAGAAAAGAAAAAATACATAGATATTTAGCAAAAAAAAATTTTCAAGCATAAAAAGTGTTTTGTTATTAATCTAAGTTCGATACAAGTAAAATTCATAAATGTTGTAAACAGTATAAGCACTATGACCCTACCATGTTTAGTTAACTAAATTGATCTGTATATAGTCTATATATCTGTGTTTTAGGTTATATCAGATGGTGCATCAGCAGTAGTACATAGCCGAAGGCTGTGAAAAAATAAGAACTAGGATACATTTGCAAGTGTTGGGCAGGTTAAAATCTATTGGGCTATCCATGTTGCCATAGCTTCTTGGATCGTTAAAGATATGCAGGCTAAAAAGATCAGTTGTATATTGTAAGTGCCAATTTATATGTTGAAACTTCGTAACCAGTATCTACAAAGATTTAAACATTCGTTGGACATTTTAGCTTGCTTATTTGTTGTAAGTTTGGCACCAACACTTTTAAAATTGTCTATAAAATGAGATGATCTGGTGTGTTTAGTTGTTATTTTTCGACTAAGATGAAAGTCAGGTGCCCGTATTATTTAAATTAGTCATGTGCTTTGTGTGGTTCCTTGAAATGGCGATGGTGTATGTCCACTAAGGTTGTCACAATGGAATTGAAAATTGACTTTGACATTAGTTAAGGAATACAAATTTGACTAATTCTTTTATAATTTTGAGACATGCATTGTTGTTGTTAAAGTTAAGAGTATCCGTGCGTATGATTTTAGCACTTAGGAAGCCTGCAACTGACCTCATGAATTTAAGAGATCTTGCAGTGATCCTGCTTTAAATTAAATAGGAACTTTAGATAATTATTTGAAACTCCTTTTTACTTTCTGCCTTCACAAATAGATACACAATTAAAAAACGACCCTCAATTAGACAAACTAAAATAAAACCCGCACACACAGATGTCCATAACAAACTAGCCCCGTCGCAACGTGCGAGTCTTTTCCCATCTCGTTATTAGTCAATTTAGCCAACACCTATTAGCTCATTTAGCCAACCGGCCCAAAACAAATCAAAAAAACCTGGCCCGGTCCGTTTTAGTTTACAAAAAAGCCCCTTTAACTATGTATCAAATTACGAAAACTACCCTCACTTTTACACTATTTAAAAACTCGACCCAATAAACTTGACCCGCCACAGCGAAACGTGAGTTCCGATACTTGTTTATTTTCTATAAACATTTATCTTTATAAATTAAGCCCCAAAAAATTCAATTTATGTGTCAAATCTTAATAAATACTAAAGAAATTCCTTTTCTATCCGTGTAGGCACATGAACGAATTAATGATAAATTGATAATATTCTTAATGACATTTGTCTTTAAACGAGGATGTGGACTCGCGCTTCGCTGTGGGACGATTAGCGGGCGTCGTTTTGGGTTGGCAGAAGTGGATTCGGTGGTGATTTTCGTTGTCGTTGCGATATTTCAATGTTATTATGACGTTTGGCGTTCGTCGTTGTTGTTGATGTCGAGTTGGGTGTGGTATTGACTGGGTTTATTGCATTAAAATCTCTAATGAATTGCTCTTGTATTAAAACACCCAAAGGGCTATTTGTTGGTCTTATAATTCTTGTAATATATGCCAATATTACCACGAGACCCATTTAGACAACTAATAACACCATTTGTACTTTTCAACGTTTATAAATCTTTATTAGAAATAAATCTATGATTTACAAATAAACACGGGATAGTTGCGGAACACTATCCCGATTGAAAGACAAATAAAACTCTCATTGTTCATAGCTAAGCATATGATACAATGAGAGTAGGACCCTATCACTATAATACTTTGTATTATCTTTTGTGCCTAGAATCTCTAACCATCTCCTACTACAAGCCTACATATATATATATATATCGGCAAAAATACAAAGCTTCCATGTGAATTAAACTAACGATATTTTGCATTTTTTTTGAAATGTGGGTAGTTTTTAAATTGTAAAAAAAATTAAACTAACCGTTGTTACTTAACAGCCGTTAGTGAGTAGGAGGGGGTATTTTGTAATTTTTTTAAATGAGGGTAGTTTTTATTTGTAAAAAAAAAAATAAACAAACGGTCGTGACTTAACGGCCGTTAATAGGGGGAAGAGGTATTTTGTAATTTTATTTAAAATGGGGGTAGTTTTCGTAATTTGACACATAGTGCGAGGGGGTATTTCGTAAATATCCGAGGGGATATTTCGTAAATACCAGCGGGTTGTGAGTGGGTTTTCAGGTTGGGTGGACGGGTTGCGGGTCAGAGAAACGGGGCGGATAAAAGGCGGGTCAGGTGCGGGTCGGGTCGGGTTTGGGTAGCATTAAATGTACTGGGTTCGGGCAGCATTAAATGCACACATCAATTCTTTGTAATTGTATGTTTATATTGACCTGGATTACCATTTTCTAATCAAATTATATAAATTAACAAAAAAAGGGAAAGCCGAGTTGCATTTAATGCTGACCCGCACTTGACCCGACCTCCTGACCCGACCCACGCATTTATTATCCTTTTAACCTAACTCAACCCTTCTCATAACCCTTATTCTTTATATATTTCCACGTAGGGGGGATGCGTGTCTACTCCAAAATCTATACCATTTGCTTTACAGAATTTCTTCGACTGACTTCCATTGAACACCAAACATCATACCACCGATCCTCTCTCTCTATAACTGATCCTCTTTATCTCTCTAACATGATGATTATAAGGGTTTTGTTCTTGAATGATATGGTTGCATACGATGGGGTTTTGTTCTTGAATGATATGATTACACACGCTAATTTTGTTATGGGGTTGTTACGATTATTGTTTCTTCTAGGGTTAGTAAGTTTTTAATTCCAATTTATATTTCTACTGACCGATTCTATTAATTAGGGTTGTTGGGGTTAGGGATTATGGTTTCTTTTTTTATGATTGTTGGGGTTTCTATGTGTAACAAAGATTGGTTTGTTTCTGTTTTGGGCGTGGTCACTGAAAAGGTTCAAAGTTTGAGAATGGACTTATCTTAGCTGGGCGTTTATCCTAACGCAACCATGGAGGTTTTTCCGGTTTTGTTATGAGAATTTTTCTCTATGGTTTATGATACGGAAAATTCGACCATTGTTTGTGTCGGTGAAAGTTCACTCAATTTAAGATTGTCAGGGGTTTTTCCCTATGGTTTGTGTTACGGATGTTTCGACCAGTGTTTATGTGGGTGAAAGTTCACTCAATTTGAGATTGTTAGGGGTTTTTCCCTAAATTGCAAAGAGTAATTATTATTTTAACCATGGCGGTTTGGTTATAAGAGGCTGTCACGAGTCTTTATGAGTTAGGTTAAAGTTGAGATACTCCACATATTGGCGGGGCAACCTATTAGGTTTGCAGCCATGTCGGGTGTATCCTCTTTTCCTCTATCGGCTCCTTATCCGAGCTGGTAACTTATTATGTTTGTAGCGTTATGTTTGTTTCTGAGTTACGTGTTGGGTTACATTGTCACACCCCTGATGTGCTATCATGTAGGTTGTTTTTATTGATTACCAAGTTTTAAATTTATATTTAGCCGAGTTATCCTAAAATAACACTTTAACGGGCAATGCACCCGATCAGATAGAGTTTCATGGTAAGTAGGGTGTCGAACACTAAGAGTGAGGACGTTAATCTTATATTCTATTAGTATTTTAATTAATCTAATTAGAATAGTTAATTCTAATTACTTGTTAAACATATGCTAAACCTAGTTCTAATGATAAAAGGGGGTTTTCAGCCTGAGAGACCGGCACAAGTTTTATGGTGACTAAAATCAATTCAATACACAATAATCACGCAAGAAGATAATCAAAAGATAAAAGAGCGGTACAAGCCAAATGATAGAAAACTGTATTAGCCATATTAAATCCGATTAAATGTTGGTTTGTTTATTTAGTGCAATGACTGCTTATCTCGAGGTGGCATATCATTCTTAAGACTTAGGCGGGACATCATCCTAAGACCTAGATACGTTGAATCCTATCACAATTAACGCATCCGCATAAAGCATCCTTTAGTTTAATTATAATCTATCTTAGAGATTAAAGCAATGGTGATCTTGTTAAACTCTAGCCCATTGAGACTTTACTCACTTACTGCTTGACGACATTTTATATACTGGTAGTTCACTGTTCAAGTCTTTACCAATGATTAAGAATGTGCTTGTTGATCCAAGGGTCACATGCCAGGCCAAATAAGTTCACTAATCTAAAGGCAAAGATAGAACATTATTTGTGATCCTATTGGTCCAAATATATAAAACACGATATGGAGAGCTATCCTAGCATCTAGATTACTTGGTGAGTATCACTCACTTGAATGATAGGTCGCATATTCAAGCACATAGACAAGTATGAGGTGATAAACATAATTAAACAATCAACGATAAATTAAGCAATCGAGATTAAACAAACCAAACATTGAATCTTCATTAAGACGGCTAATACCCGAGGGTATTAGCCCATAACCATTATAAATACAAGTGTGATCAATTAACCAAGGTAAACTAAACGTTTTTACGAACAATACCAAAAATTAAATGATTACCGTCGTCAAGTGCTGCATCGTAAGCCTTGAGGACAAGGCTCGTTTAACGAGGGGAGTCTATAACACCCCGTGTTTTGAAGTCATTGACGCCGTCAATAAATCCACAATGTATCTTTTGTAATGTACGCGTTTGTTTTAAATCGTAAACGATAAGCTAAATCGCGTAGGCTAAAAATTAGCGTTCAATGTAAACGGGCATCAAACAATTAAATGTTTACATCAAGCAAGAGTTAAGTAATTATTTTGAGGATAATTATTAACTTTGTTCATTTTATTTTTATTGGTTGCGTAAAGTGATCACGTTTCGCAATAAAATACGTTTCGGCATACCAGGAACCACCAAAACTTTTCTACGCTTCAACAAATACCCACATTTATACCCAATACCCAAAATTTACAAAATAACATCACATATATACATACAAAACCGGACATAGGTGGAAGTATACAAAGAAATATCACCAAAAATTCACCACATGGTCTTATGTACATCTCTACACATTAAATGAAGCCATACTTCCCATACTTTTGACCAACTATTTCCCTAAATCACTCATCTTGTCTTGTATAGTGTTCTTGACTAACCACTTGTAGATATAAGTCTTGCACTTGTAAGTAAAAATCATACACTTCACTTTTACAAGAAAGATTTCATCTTTTCTCTCCCTTTTGGCTCCTAACCCACGACTCAAATAACATACACACCAAAACCATACAAAATTTTATTTACAACATATACACACATTCCTACATCATTCCTAAGATGACCTAAGGTGGTTAGAAGGATTGGATTAAGCATTTACAAGGGTTAAGCTAGGAAAAGGAAAGCTAGGGTTTCTTTGGAAAACTAGGGTTTTCAAGTTGTGCAAGCTTTGGTTTATCATCTAAACTAGGGTTTAGATATTGTGGTTCATCATATTACATCTCACTAAGGTTACCTAAAACTCTTTATGTCCTTACATTTATCATTTTATGCATATGTTAGTTTTATATAGCAAAATCACCATTAGGATACTTTTAAACATGTGGAATGGATTTTTACTTGTGATCATTGTTTTGTACACTTTTACATATTCTATGATGTTGGTAATATCATGTTAAAATGGATTTATAAGTGTTGTACACTCTTGGTTTATGTATAAAAAGGTTATGTACAAACTTGTTAATTAGGGTTTACTTAATAACTTGTAATTAAAAGTTACATAATAAGTGTGATTTAAAGGTGTTATCAAGGACTTGATACTATGGACTTTTGGACAAGATATGGACATTATTATATGTAACATATATGATAAATAAGGTTATGGAGGATTGTGGAAAATTTACTAAGTTATAAAGTACATAAAACAAGTGATATCAATAAGTATACATATTATTTACAAAGGGACTGTTTTGGTTCGTGTTTTATGACAGCCCTATCATGTTTTATAAATATAGTACACCTCATGACGATTCCAAATATGTAAAGAACTCGAAAAACCGACTTATAACGAAAAAGATACGGCAAATATACGTTTTACGTTAATACCGGATTTATAAAACAAACTTTATAAAAGCAAGTTATAAAATATTTCTAAAATATAAGGTTTAGTATTTTTCACAGATCCTACATATTTTTAGGATTCCAAAATGATAAGAATTGTAATTTTTCAATCAATAACGAAAGAGTTACGAATTTCACAAGTTTACGATAATAATACTTTTATAAAAAGTTACTGTTCATGACAGAAACATTTATTTTTGTAAACCTCATAAATAAATAGAACTTTCAATTACGAGAACGTGCTCGAAAGAATCGCTAAAAACGGAGCTATAACGAATAAAATACGACATTTACGGGTTTTACGTTAATTAAAGTTATAAAAATAAGTTTATAACTGGTATGAACAGTAAAAATCACTGTTCATCAGAGGACTAAAAATATGAAAACGTCAAATTTTGATAACTCGTCTTAATACGAAAGCGTGGACATAAGAAACGCAAGAAACGGACTTGAAACGTGAAAGTTATGTCATTTTTACCAAAGGTATATTTATAAACGTTTTAACTTTATAAATATGATTTCACTAAAACAATTAGATGGTGATTAGCTATATAGAATTATATATGGTAGTAGTTACCCAATGTGATTAGTACTTATACGACCTATATTGGATTAGGTTGCATTCATTTTCCTAGGGTTAAGTATTATAAAATATTATAATTTCGTATTTTGAAGTCTTTCGATCTTGTCAGTTTTCTTGATGAAAGCTGAAAAGTTGACTTGAGTCGACTATTTTTGCGTAAAACGGTTACGGTCTAACCGGGAGTTTGATGGAGTTTTGAATTCCGAGAGAGAATCACTTTTGATTCGTCTTTCTATTTCGGAGTATTTGGTTGGTATTTTAAGTAATTCCGAGAAGCTTTTCCGTGATTTCTGAAAATCGTCACGCAGCGCGTACCGGCACGACAGTTTGTTTGGGGACAAGTTTAAGTGATTCGAAAGTGTGTAATGAGCTTATTTGTTTAAATAAATTCATGATTTTGGAAAACGTTGGTTTAAAACGTAAATCGTTGGTGTGTAATTTGGAAGTTTTAGAAAAACAATCATTTTTGTGAAATTCGGTAAAAGACCGTTACGGTCATTAAAGTGTACATTTTGAGCAAGTTGGTTTTGACAAAGCATATTTTGGGGATTTAAAATGTTTTCATAATTGTGAGGATGGTTCGGTTAAGTTTTTAACAAAATATCATGTTTTCAGTCCTGACTCGGCTGACAGCGTCTAAATAGAATTTTTGTAGTAAACTAAGGTGATATGTGTCGTATAAATAACCTAGATTTATGGAAAAGTGATTTTAAATGCAATGGGAATATTAACTAAACTTGGATAACGTTTTAAATCATCAAACTTTGTGCTTTTAAGTAATGCCGACATAAAAAAAGAACCCGAGACCCTCCTAGGATCCATTTTCGTTCAAGATAGGCCTTAAGGGACAATATGGCTATTTTCTAGCTAGATTGTCTCAACTAGTACCCTTATATCTTTTCCACCTCAAACATTTTGATTCATTCACTCATTTTGAAATCAAACAAAAAAACATACATCTCTTTTCTCTCTCTCTCTCTCTCTCTCTCTCTCTCTCTCTCTCTCTCTCTCTCTCTCTCTCAGTTTTTTGAGTCGTTTGAGTAATTTACCACACAACCATAATATGAGATAACAGTTTTGGTAAAAGATAACAGTTTTGTTATGAGATAACAGTTTTGATAAAAGATAATGGTTTTGTTATGAGATAACGGTTTTGTTATGAGATAACGGTTTTGTTATGAGATAACGGTTTTGTTATGAGATAACGGTTTTGGTGAAAGATAATGGTTTTGTTATGAGATAACGGTTTTGGTGAAAGATAACGGTTTTGTTATGAGATAATGGTTTTGGTAAATGATAACGGTTTTGTTATGAGATAACGGTTTTGGTAAAAGATAACGGTTTTTGTTATGAGATAACGATTTTGAGATAAAGGGTAAAGGTTTTGTGATAAGGAAAGATATTTTTGTAACGGAATTGAGAATCTTGGTGTGAGTAAAGACGAATACTTGTACAATAAGACAAATTTGTACAAACATTAATAAAGTGTATAAATGGATTAGGCGTGGTCGTGGGTACTGCTGTCGCGCTTTGCGTTGGATATTTGTGCATTGAGTTTGAGATTTATGCAGTTTGCATTATTTGCTATTGAGGTGAGTTCTCGTAGCCCCAATTTTCTACTATTTTTCCGTTGGGGGAAAATGATACTCAAATGTGTTTTGAACTGTTATTGAAAATTGAATGTGGAATCGTTGGTTTTGGTTTTTGGAACCTCAAATATGTGCTATGATTGCTATGTGATATATGTGATGTTACTTTACTTGGCATGTACAGTGTTTGGGATGAAAGGGTTGTGTATTTTTTACTTGCGTTATACTGTGTTTGGCACGGCAAGGGTAATTGGCAATGATTTGCATTGTCTATTTGTGGTTCCTTCCCTAATATAGTGTTCCGGCTAGTAGGCCCTTTAGGTGGCATAGTGACATATTTTTCTACCTGACTAGCGGGGGATGCTAGGTATGGTGATCTACTTGCGGGTATGCTAGGTCATGGTTTTACATGATTAGCGAGATGATAGGTCATGGGTGATTTCGTAGTATTCACTATCATATTGCATAGTGTCCACTATTTTTGAGATATTGGCAACACTTTTGGGTTTAAGGTTAATCTCTTCGAGCTCACCAACATTATTGTTGATGTTTTCGAGTTATCATTTTCAGGTGTGTCAATTATAGGTTTATGATATGATTTTGGTAAGAGCAAGGATGTAACCAAGGGGATTGGTCAAAGTTGGGTTTTGTTTATTTTAGTGTACAAGTCTTACACTTGTAATATTTTTGTAAACCGCGAAGTGTTATTTCTTTGTATAATTGTAAAGTGTATCTGATCTTGTATCTTATGGCGATGAACGGTGTACGTACGCCGTCCCGTGTTTTCCGCCATTGACGGGGGGGTGTGAACACTTATACCTTTATGAACATACCAACATTATTGTTGACATTGGTAGGCATGTATTTCTTATGTCCTTGAATTTACATGCATCAGCATCATGGAGTCTCATTGTTTGAGTCACCTTGCGGTTGTGATCACATAGAGATTTCCTGACATAAACTTTGCTTACATTTGATATACCTTCTTGAGAACAATTTTCTTTATGTGTTGAAAATATGGATTGTACTGGTGTGTAAAACTTATTTTACGTAATATATCAATGGAACAACTTTTTGATACGATCAGTTAGATGTCCGTTCTCTTTATAGCTTGTGCTTGTGTGAAATATGGAAAGTAAACCTGCCCTAGTTTACCTTCTGTTGCGATTTTTTAGGGGTGTGACAGGGTGTTTGGGATTGTTTATTTGTTTGCATGTTATAAAATAAGTACTTCTGAAAATGATGTTTGAATTTTCTTATTTTCTAAATAGTGTGAGCGTACTTGGAAAAATGATTATTTGTACAAATTTTTTAGTCAATGTGTGCCAATACAACATCGCCACATGCAACAGACTTTAGCAAGGATTTTTGAATGCTTAAGAGAATGTGTTCTAATACCACACCTTATAAGGTGTATTTCTAGTCACAATAAGCTTCTTGCATAGGAAAAATATGTAATGTAAATGCAACTTAATGCAGTTTGCCAAACACCCCTCTTAAGTTTGAGTTTAGCCTAATTAGTGTAGTGATATATCTGGGTTTTTATATATACTTTTTCATTATGTTTATGTGTTTATATTTGATGGATTCTTTCTGATAAGTTGAATAAGGGGTGTTTGTTTCATCTTGGATAGTCGACATCTTGTACTCACATTGTTTATAAGATTATCCACTCTTTATCATTTTTTTTATGAATTCATCTCAATCTCGAACCCTGTTTCAATCCTAATTTGTTGAAGTGCGTATTTTAATCCCAACTTGTTGAAGTGGAACTAATATGATATTTTTGACATCTCGTATAATGATGAAGACATTGTTGAAGTGGAACTAATATGATATTTTTGACATCTCGTATAATGATGAAGACTTGCCAACATTAATTGTTAAACATTACACGAAACACTTAACCGCAGTATCTTAATTATAACTATTTGTCGCTATAAATTCTCGTAGTTATGTACGAGTATACGGTACATATCAAAATACCACATTAATTTATTGTGAGAGTGTTAGACTCAAATATTGAGTCGAACAAGGAAGTTCAGTCATTAAGAATATTAGGTCTCGGTCATTTAATTATGTAACGTTGTAATAGGCTAGAACAGGTAAACGGGCTCGTTTATGTAAGCTAATTGGTCACGTGTATCGGGCATAGCCCATGTAGCCTGGCCTGGCCCGTACCTTATACATCATAGGCATGAAAGGCCTAATTGGATTAAGTATAAATACCCCTCTCCAAGGATGGAGAGGGTGTTGGTTCTCATTGTAATTTTCATATAGTAATCAACCATCTCATTTTCTCTTTACTTTCTCTCTCTTGTTTCTCTCTCTAAACTTCTTCTTATCTTCCTTCTATTTTCTTTTAATTCATGTACCATGGTATGAAGTGTAAGTGATTACGGGTTATCGACATTTAGTATCAAGAGCCTCGAGTAGATTAGTGATTTTTTTATGGTAATAAGCTAAAATTGTGGCTTATTTTGGTAAATAAGCTCACGGCTCAAAAAGCTTGGAGCTTTTTGGTTTGTTAAGCTCTTTCTTTTCTTGCTCTAATTATTAAATAGCTTATTGTGTCTCAAGATCATGTCTTAGAAAAGCTTATAGTTAGATTTTTAAACTTTAAAGGATTCGGCTTATTTAAGTGTTTTTAGTGGAGGTTTGATCTAATATTGAAGATCTACAAGGCAAAACGTGGTAGTTTGTGTTTAATCTTATATTATACACTTGGTTTAAAACACTTTTCAGCTTATTAGAGTTGGTAAGTAACTTATTTTGCTTAGTTTTGCTTATTTCGAATTAATATTCATTGTGGCGGTTTGCGTTTGTGTTTTTTTATGTTTATTGTGGCGGTTTGACAAGGAAAGGGACTTGTTTGTTTGGTAGTCAACCGTGTGCAAGAATACAAAACAACTGAAAGTGACATCGTACTTGGTTTTAACCTTTTATGCGGCGGTTTAACCAAACTGTGTGGCGGTTTGCTTCTTTTTATAGACAGTGGTTTGCATTTTTTATGTAGCGGTTTAGTACAGGTTTTGGTGGCGGTTTGATATGGTTCAAATGATAGTAAAACATTCTTGGTACTTTATGAATCGGCAATCTCTGCAAAAAAGTACACCTAGGGCAGCGTTTGGCAAAATCCTTCGGCTGTGATTTTCTCAAGCAGCTTTAGGCAGATCGCCGGGATGGTGGACATGGGTTAGAAGGCCATTAGCAGGGGGGGTCAGGATGTGGTGGGCGACCTGGCCGCGGGCCTCGGCGTTTAGTTGGGGGGCGGTGTGCGAGATCAATAATTAATGGCGGGCGTTTGTTAAGATGTGTGCTGGTTGGCCTGCTCATCTTCGGTGCGAGGTTGTTCTTTTGAGGTGATGGCGGTTTAATTTTTTTTTGTACCCCCCCACCGCCCCACCCACCCCCCCCCCCCCCCCCCCCCCCCCCCCCCCCCCCCCCCCCCCCCCCCCCCCCCCCCCGCCCCTCGTATCCCCCTCGCTTTCCCACCACTCCCCCCCCCCCCCCCCCCCCCCCCCCCCCCCCCTCCACACCACATACCAGTACCCACCCGCACCATCCCCCCTCCGCATTTTCACTTAGACCAAATTCGGTGATCCAACTTCGGTAAAAGGCCATTTTCGGTGAAATTCAATTTAGGACAAAACGGACTTTGGACTTTAAACAACACTTAATCAAACATAACCAACATCAATCTAAACCACAAACAAGGACTTAAAAGACATTAATCTTACAACAAACAAACCTTAATCTTAATCAATTATTCATTCATGGTTTTCTATTGATTTTTGTAAAATCCCGTTAAACTTTTTATCGGTTTAAATCATAGACTTGTAAAATCCCGTGAACGTTAATTGCATTCAAAACCACAACTTCAATCACAACACATCTACTTAAGATCCTTCAATCATTTGCACTTCAATTTTCAATAAAATGGAAACGAAAGATACTTTATCTTCGTGTTCGGATTTAGATGAACAAGAGATACAACAACTGCAAAAGCAAGAAAATATTTTGAAAGAGAACTCTCTAAACACATTCAATGCACTTACCAAAACTACTCAACGTCTCGAAAGGCAGACTTTCACTAACTGTCCATTGTTTCAACAAGCATTTGCACGCCTGTTTCATACTGATGTTAGAACGTTCAAGTTTGAGTTATCTAAAAACATGAATAACTTAGAAAAGCAACTCAACAATGAAATACTTCACGAGAAGGATTCCAAGTTTGCTCTAAGTGTGATCAAAGTGCAGTTTAACAAGTTCATACATTCTGACGTATTAAAGCCTATCGATCCTTATTCAAGCTCTGCTTCATATGATCGTGAAGTAAGAAAGAACTTCAAAGATTACACTAAAATGGAAGCTCAAATATTCAAGGAAACAATAATTCAAAACATGAACTCCATTGAGCAATGTATTGTTGAAAGAGCAAGTCATGAACAAGATCTTCAGAATGGGTTGAAAAGGTTGAATGAACGAATGTTGCAGATTCATGAGTGCAAGGTTCAAGAAGTTAAAGCATCGGATGCTAGTTTGGGAGACAATGACTGCAGTAGGATTGTATCAGACAATGGGAATGTTCAAGGTTTAGAGAATCAAAGTGTAACACCCCCAAATGGGTCGCTAGCGGGTTAAGGGTCCAGGGTGCCGTTTTTTTTATTAATCTGTGTTACTTATAGATCAATAACACAGATATATATTAGAACGACCAAAACGTATTTTAAACTGATACATTGGATTTATACAACTATTTGATACCAAAATAGCCCGAAGCTTTAACTTGTTCCTGATTATTTATTACAAAAAAAAAGGGGATACTCGGTTTTTACAACATAAAACAACCTTTATCTTAGGCATGTCTTCCAAAACAAAAATCACCAATGTATCCTTGGCACCTTATGCTTACGATCTCCTGAAAAAACATTGCTTTTTTAAAACGTCAAAACAATAATGGTGGTGAATTCATAGGTATTGATATATACAATATATGCAGGACCGCAAGAGTCCCCCCCCTTTCTCGTGAATATGCAAACATGCAGACATCACTAAACCAGATTCATTTACACTAAGCTCATGGAACTGAGCTGACGATCTTTCTTGCAATTAAAATATATATTGCTAATTTACGCCCATCCGTAATGATCTACCCATAAACATCTCCATTCGACATGCTTTATCATTTCGTTTCTTAGTGATAGCTAGTCACTCCCGAACCGGGAGAGATCGTTCCCAAATAGATCTATTAAATAACATTCGCGCTCACATAATGTAATTCCCAACTACATCTATGCAATTGACAGTTCATGACATGGGACTTAACTGGGTTATCGCAACTTAGGCAACCTGTTAATCATATAAAATATCCACTATCTGCGTCTCCAATGGATAAAAACAAGATGTTTCCACCCCATCAGTTTATAAAATCATTGAAATCGTAAAAAAATGTGGGGCTATGAACTCACCTTGAGTTCTGATAATCCAAATATCACAGATAAAGCGTCACGTAAAAGATCGAATGCAACCTAAATTATCATAGGTCGTTTTTAAGTACCCAGGTACTTCGAGTTATCTAACATCCATCTACAGAGGTTATGTTGTCACATCATTACTATCGTTCGCGGCTATCATAATTAAGAGGTCATGTGTAGTGAAATATGAGGAGTAGGACACTTTAAGTCGTTAAATCCAGCAACTCGTGGATACGCCACCCTGAAGAAGGCCTTCATTCTGAAACTCACTAGTAATCTATAGTACTTTGATAACACACATATAATTTATATAGTTCAATCACCAACTATGGTTTTTTGTAAAAATTGTGTTTAGAAGTTAAAACGTTTATATATTACAGTTTATTTTAGTTTAAATACTAGCATAACTTTCGCGTTTTAAGCCCCGATTTTAACGTTTCTTGATGACCCATCTTTTTTGATTTTAGGACGAGAGTTATCATAATTTGTACATTTTCCTATTTTGACCCTCTGGTGAACAGTATCTTTTACTGTTCACATCGGTGAGTTGTATTTAATCGTTTTAGTTGTGTTTAAAACCCGTAAATGTCGTATTTTATTCGTTATAGCTCCGTTTTTAACGATTCTTTCGAGGACGTTCTCGTTTTTGAAAGTTCTATAATTTTATGAGGTTTACAAAAATATAACTTTCTTTCATGAATAGTAACTTTTATAAAAATAGTTTTATAAAAGTATTAATTGTCGTAAACTCGTGAAATTCATATGTACGTTATTAATTTGATAAAAATTTAAGATTCTTATCTTTTTGGTATCTTAAAAACATGTTTTATTTGTTTAACAATTTCAAACTTGTTGGGTTAGAATAATTGTCTAAAAGTTTTTTATAACTCCGTTTAATTAACGTATAACTTCGTTTTTAACGAACCTTTTCGTTATTAATCCCGTTTGACAAGTTTCTTTACTTTTCGGAATCGTCCGGAATATGTTTTTTTCTTATAAAAAATAAATAAGTAGATTTTATAACACTTTTTGGACACAGAATGTTTAAATAACTTTCATAAGTCACATTTTTGCTTGTTTTTATGTTTTACACTTTATTCGTTTACAAATAACCATAAGTATACAAGTCTTCTCATCTTGTTATATCCTTATTTTAATGATCATATAACATTACTATAGGTCCATAATTAACCTTAACATGTCATTTGTATTTCTTTAACTTGAAACATATTATGAAACTTTTATAAACCCTAATTTGTAGTTAATCATTTTTACATCAAAATAACATGGTACAATATTTTCTCATCCATATTAACATGATATTAGTAATAACACAATATGTATATTAGTGTACAAAATGAGCATTGCAAGTAAAAACTTCATTTTTATAATAAATTCCTAAATGGTGATTCAAGCTATAAAGAATTAACATATGCATATTAATGATAAATGTAAGATCATAAAGAGTTTAAGATGACCTTATGATGTATGAAGATGATGACTAACACAATCTAAACCCTTGTTTAGACTAGAAACCAAAGCTAGCAAGCTATGAAAACCCTAATTCCATATGAAACCCAAAATCTTGATTTCTTGCTTCAACACTTGTAAATAATTAATCAAGGCTTTAAAATACTTTGAGGTATCTTAGATATGATTAATGAGAGTATATGTAAATAGGGTTATATAAAATTGGTATGGGATTGTTTGGGGAATGGCTTAGTGAGCCGTGGCCTTCAGGAGAGAAGAGAGAAAGAAATGAGTTGTTACGTGTTAATAGAGTTTATGACATTTTCACTTTTGAATGCATGTTATATATATAGAAAGGTTGATGAGATATCTTAGTAGCTAAGTTTGACTAGCAAAGTCCAAGGAGGAGGGCATTATTTCCGTGGGATTCAAAGGAACACAAGGAGGGAAACAAGGAACTTAAATGTTTATGTTCTTATGTCTTTATGCCTCCTAAAAGAGACATCATCCCATGGAATTAAGGGATGATGTTTCTAGCTAGATTCTTTTCTTGTTTAGTTAATATTACTTGTAATTGTTGTGTAATTAAAATGAAAGTGAAAGTATAAAGAAAAGTATAGTGTAGTTTTTATATAAAAGTATACTTGTAAGGTCTTGGTTAATTTGTAAAGTATTGTTTTCTTGCTTTTAACATTTGAGCGTGTATATTATATACCACACGCCTAAAGTTTTTATAACTCTTGATCATTTGTATTAAACATAGTATTTGATGAAGGGTGTGATTATTTTTGTGGTTCCGGTATGCTCTAAATTTAGAAACTTTATCGTGTGAAACGTTTACACTTTACGATTTCGATAATAATAAAATGAACAAAAGTACCATAATTTTTCTCAAAATAATTACTTAACCTTGTTGATGTAAACATTTAAATGTTTGTGCCCGTTTACATTGGAACGCTAATTTTTGCTTAGCGGATTTAGCTTAACATTTATGATTTAAAGCAAACGCGTACAATACAAAAGGTACATTGTGGATTTATCGACGTCGTCAATGACTTGAAAACACAGGGTGTTATAGACTTCCCCCGTTAAACGAGTCTTGTCTTCAAGGCTCACAATGCAGCACTTGACGACGATGCGGTCTTGATGAAGAGGTGTGGGTATTTCTTCTTAAATTGGTCTTCACGTTCCCACGTGAACTCAGGACCTCTCTTGGAGTTCCATCGAACTTTGACTAATGGAATCTGACTTTACTTCAAACGTTTAACTTCACGGCCCACTATTTCTAATGGTTCCTCAACAAAATGAAGCTTGTTATCAAGATGAAGTCCATCCAACGGAACGGCTAATGGTTCGTCGGCATGACACTTTTTCAGATTAGATACATGAAACGTATTATGAACTCTGCTTAACTCTTCTGGAAGTTCAAGCTTGTAAGCAACTTCTCCAACCCTTTCTATCACCTTAAAAGGTCCAACATACCTAGGGTTTAACTTCCCCCGTTTGCCAAAACGTACAACCCCTTTCCAAGGCGAAACTTTAAGCATAACTTTATCCCCGACTTGGAATTCCATTGGTTTACGTTTCAAGTCAGCGTAACTCTTCTGTCGATCACGAGCGGCTTGCATCCTTTGCTTAATCTGGACGATTTTCTCAGTGGTCTCTTGAATTAGTTCTGGACCGAGTATTTGAGCTTCTCCAACTTCAGTCCAACAAACAGGTGAACGACACTTTCGACCATAAAGTGCTTCGAATGGTGCGGCCTTGATGCTAGCGTGATAGCTATTGTTATATGAGAACTCGACTAATGGTAAATGGTTAACCCAACCCTTTCCAAAGTCGATCGCACAAGCACGTAGCATATCCTCGAGAGTTTGAATGGTCCTCTCGCTTTGCCCGTCTGTTTGTGGATGGTACGCAGTACTCATATCCAAATTAGTACCCAAAGCATTCTGAAGTGACCTCCAGAAATTTGATGCGAATCTCGGGTCGCGATCACAAATGATTGAGACGGGTATTCCATGTCTCGTGACTACCTCCTTCAGGTACATCCTTGCAAGTTTATCCAAAGGATCGGTCTCTCTCATTGGTGTGAAGATCGCAGACTTAGTGAGTCGGTCAACGATCACCCAAATTGTATCATAGCCTTGAGACGTCTTAGGAAGCTTCGTGACAAAATCCATGGTGATGTTATCCCACTTCCATTCGGGAATCTTAGGCTGTACTAACAATCCTGACGGCCTTTGATGTTCGGCCTTGACCTTAGCACAGGTCAAACACTTGTTAACATAAGTAGCTATGTCGGCTTTCATGTTGGGCCACCAATATAACTTCTTCATGTCTTGGTACATTTTGTCAGAACCCGGATGTATAGAGTACTTTGATTTGTGGGACTCGTGCATGATTACAGTCCGTAAATCTCCATAACAAGGTAGCCAACTTCTGCCATTGAGGCATAGGGTTCCATCCGCACGTGGCTCCAACTTTTGTTCTCTAATCGCTTCTGGAAATTTAGCAATTTCAATCAACATTCCCCCAACGTCTTCACTCTTAATGTTCTCTGGTTTTCGCGCTTCAGTCTGAGCATTTAAGATCTGTTTGGGAAGATCCAAGCTAATAGTCATGACTAAGGCTCGAACTCTTAACGGTGGTTCTCGTTCTTTCCTGCTCAAAGCATCAGCAACGACATTTGCTTTCCCCGGGTGATAACGAATATCGCAATCGTAATCACTTAGCAACTCTAACCATCGGCGTTGCCTCATGTTCAACTCTTTTTGATCTAAAATGTGTTGCAAACTCTTGTGATCGGTGAACACCGTACACTTAGTTCCATATAAATAATGTCTCCAGATCTTGAGAGCGAACACCACTGCACCGAGTTCTAAATCATGAGTCGTGTAGTTCTTCTCATGAATTTTTAACTGGCGTGATGCATAAGAAATCACCTTCTCTCTTTGCATCAACACAGCGCCCAAACCCTTCTTTGAAGCGTCGCAGTATGCGATGAAGTCTTCGCTTCCTTCAGGTAATGCAAGGATTGGTGCACTGCACAACTTTTGCTTCAACAGTTGAAAAGCTGCTTCTTGTTTATCGCCCCATTCAAACTTAACCTTCTTCTGGGTGAGCTTGGTCATAGGTTTGGCGATCTTCGAAAACCCTTCAATGAATCTTCGGTAATACCCAGCAAGACCTAAAAATTGACGAATCTCCGTTGGTGACTTAGGAGATGTCCAATCTTTGATGGATTCAATCTTGGCTGGATCCACATGAATTCCGAGGAACTGTACTTTGGGAATCCAAAATTCGCATTTGGAAAACTTGGCATACAACTCCTCCTTCTTAAGCTATTCTAAGGTTTGCTTAAGGTGTTCTTTATGTTCTTTCTTGTTCTTCGAATATATCAGAATATCGTCAATAAAGACAATCACGAATTTATCCAGATATGGTTTACAACCCGATCAATAGGTCCATGAAATACGGCATGTGCATTCGTCAAACCCAAACGGCATAATTGGAAATTCATAATGTCCATATCGATATCTGAAGGCATTCTTCGAGATGTCCTGCCTCGAACCATCAATTTTAATGTGATGACCTGACCTTAGGTCGATCTTCGAGTAGATATTCGAACCCTTTGCAGCTGAGCAAGTAAATCATTCATAATAGGGTATGGATAACTGGGTTGGTGGGGTGGGTGGGGGTTTTCCTTCACCGTCAGTTTATTTAATTCCCGATAGTCAATGCACATCCGGAATGATCCGTCCTTCTTCTCGATAAACAAGACCGGAGCTCCCCAAGGTGAGGAACTGGGTCTTATAAAGCCTTTGTCGGACAGCTCTTTCAGTTGCCCAAATAACTCTTTTCATCTCGGAAGGCGCCAACCGATAAGGTGCCCGTGCTACAGGTGCAGTCCACCAGGTACCAAATCAATTTGAAACTCCACTTGTCGAGTCGGAGGAAGACCCGGCAAGTCCTCAGGAAATACTTCGGGAAAGTCTTGAACTATTGGTACATTCTCAAGTCACTTCTTCTCCAGGGGATGCGAACAATCTTCTCGGCACACACAATGATCGCTTGGTATTTCGCCAACCAATCCATACCGATTATATCATCGAAACTACCAAGTTCTACAGGCATTAAGTTGATTTCGAATGGGTGATTTAGTAAATTCTCTAATGGCGAGCAAATTTGATAGCGAAATTGTCTTAGGGCGACTAGTAATGTGTCTTGGCTTCTCGGCTTAGGATTTGGTATAAGATGATGCCAACTTTATAGTAAGATGGAGTGAAGGTCTCTTAGAAGATATTGTTACTAATTCGATTTAAAAGAAACACTCGTTCTATGAATACGCACACAAAACATGATATAAGTAGAAAATTGTTTTCTTAACAAGAGGTTTTTTAGATTGACTACTCTCATCACGCATGGACCTTCCTGAATTAATACAATTGATCAGTGCCATTTATAATTGAGGCCTAACGGATGCATTTGCTCAATTTCGTCAAAGATTAGCGTTATAATTTCATGATATTTGAGAGAGAAGTTCGTAATAGTAAGTAAGAACCTAAGTTAATATTGAAGCGAAATCCACATAATAGAAATTGAAATCATTTGGTACAACCGAGAATTTTAAGGGAAATACAACGAGAATTCCTAAGGAAATAAAGTTTAATAAAGTTTCAACTTATTGTTTGCAGGCAAGGTAGCCAACTTTCTCTTTTAAGCTTCGTTCCATCCTTAATGTTTTTAGGGGCCTTGATCGGTTTCACCTCCTCTTAAGGTATGCACCACTCCATGTGCTCCAGTACCTCCAATTTGGTTTTTATGACTTTGGTTCTTTCGCTCTGGGCAATCCCTCTTGTAGTGTCCTTGATTCCCACATTCATAGCAAATAATCTTCTGACTTGTCACAGTGACCCTTTGGTTGGTTAACAGCATTGGCATTTCCCGTACCCCTACCAATCACGGCATTTGGGTGACCGTACTTTGTTTCAGTTATAGCACATTTGGAGCACACGGACCGTCATGGGTAATTGCACTTTGAGGCACAGGGGTTTTAGATCCCCCATATGGTTTCTTATCACCCAATCCAGCAGTGTATTGCCCTGACCATTGTTTTGCCTTTTTATTTGTTGTTTTGTTGTAATTTAACTATTTCGGGGAGTGTTTTCAAACTTCCTCTTGTTCTCAGTCTGGCGTTCAGCAAGGGTGCTGATCTTTTTATCCACACGTTTCTGGAACTTCACTATTGGACACTCACTCTTGAAGTGTCTCAGACTTCCACACTCATAACAGGCGTGAGTTCGTTGATTCCTAGCAGCAGCAGGATTCCTACAATCCTGGGTCATGTGGTCAACCTTCTTTGCAATTCCGTAACTTTATAGGTACATTGCCCATTGTGGTACCTGCCCACTTTCTCTTGTTTGTTATCATTCTCTGCTACCTGCATTCTTGTTGTTCAGGTCTTGCATAATGTCTTACTGGTCCATTTTGGTATTCGTCTCAAAAATGGCAATAGCCTCGATAGATTAGCCCCTCGCTCGCTATAACCCTGCTCAATTCCTCAACACTCATCCCTTGATCAACGTTTCATTGTTTCCAGAAAGTTCACAGAGAACAAAATGTATATGAAGTTTCATTCAAGGGAGAAATCACGAACACATCCGTGATCCAACAATTAGGTAATGTGAGACCACTTTATGCATAGATATAAGGATATACACAACCATAGCATACTTAAAATCCCCATTGTCCTAGTAGCAAGATCAAACCAACCGCGAAAGTTAATACTTAAATACATCATTTTAAATGAGTAAAAGAGTACAAGCTTTTAATTACACTACCAACCGTGTATTACTCAAGTTTTTATGGCATACAAAATAGCTACACTGACAATCTATTGCCTATGGCCAGGTTGCCTCTCAAGAATGCTAGATCCTTGGCAAGACTCTATGTTTATCTTTTTAAGTAGACCCACATTCTCTGGTGGTGGTGATGATGAAGGTAGTGTAGCAACATCTCGGTAATGCCTGCCTTAGCAGATGGTGATCGTGGGATAAATGGTGTTAAATAAACAACCTACTGTACGGGATTTGTTCAAAAATACAATTGATCTGTGTTGGGTGGCCTAGGGAGCAGACCATCAGTCGTAATATGCCTCTGCATCCTCAGCATGATGAATAGGATCATCTGTAGGTACCCAGTAGTAGGGTCTACAAGAGCTAGTGCTCCTCTCCTCCCCGTCCACCTCATCCTTCTCAACATCCTTCATCATCGTGACGATTCATCAGATGGCTCAATATCATATTGTCTCATCCGTCCGGCAGAGATGGTCCACAGGATCCCACCTCAGGGTCCTCTTTATCCTCTTCGCGTGATTTAAGTCCAGCAATGAAGCCTGGTGATAGGCTGTAGTGAGGCATACAGATAGAGGCTGATCCTTCATAGTTCCCTAGCTCCTCATCAGAAAGCTCAATGAATCTCCATGGCACGTAATTAATATAAACATACGTGTAGGATAATCGTCTATAATGAAAACATAACGCTTGCAGCGAGCAAACTTAACTATATATAAAAATATTAAATAAGGCTGGAATGGTAGATAACGATTATGCACTTATGGCGATAAATGAATGATGGTAAGGTATCATATTCGATGCTTAATGTTTAGGTAGCGCTTAGGACTACGAGCTTAACGTACTACCCTTGCCTAAAGAAAATATTCCCCTATTTATATAAATATCCATTATATAAATAATTGTAGAGTTGTGCGAAAGAATGCAAACTCATCTTTGTATATATACAATATACCCTCAATAGTAATTCGTACTATAAAAAAACACTTTATAATCAATTATGATAGCATCTAGTCCACCACAAATGTAACAAAGTGCAATGCATGAATGATGCACAGTATGTATATGTCCCGTGTAAATCCCTTGTTATAAAAACAACTTTTGAATACGGTTATAGTCCCAGCAGAAAACATTTGACCTAGATCTCTATAACCTTGCACATGATACCAGAATCTAGTAACACCCCCAATTGGGGCGGCAGCGGAATATGGGTCCGGGTGCGGGTTACATTCTCAGATCAATAACACAAGATATATATAGAACGACCAAAAAGTCGTTTGAAAACGATACATTGGATTTACACAAAGTAATTGTTACATAAGCCCGAAGCTTAACTTGTTCACAGTTGATCAAAAAACAAAGATTTTCAACCATAATGCAGGATAACAAAAGAAATTTGACAAACATCTTTAAAGCAATACATCCAAAACCAAACCACCATGTATCCCTTGTACGCTCATAGCTTACTGATCTCCTGAAAAAAGCATTGCATTTAAAACGTCAACATAATAGTTTAGGTGAATTCCATAGGTTTTTATAATTTATCACTATTGTAGGACCACAAGATCTCCCAAGTGTATGATAATGCAACAGATGCAGATCATATAAATGTAATTACGTTGCTCTAAGCTCATGACACTGATGCTTGACATGTATGGATGCCAAATTATGGCCCGTTGCCATGGTGAAGATCAAACCCGCAACATCCTATATTCGACATGGTATACTTCGTTTTCACTGGTGATAAGCTAATACCCGAACGGGGAGTGTCCAAACCCAATAGAATCTATTCATAACATCCGCGCTCGTAATTAAAAGTTCATGATAAAGGGCTCCAGATGGGTTATCGTGTTAGCTTAGGCAACATGTAAGCGAATTTATAAAACTTAACCACTTGTGTCCAGTTTAGTAAAACATTGCATGTTTTTATACCCCAAAAATCTTTGTAAAAACAAAAAGCATGTAAAACGTGGGTATATGAACTCACGCTCGAGTTCTTATAATCCCAAATAACGCAGATAATGCGTCACGTAAAAGATCGCATGCAACCTAAATTACATAGGACGAATAAAGTACCCCGAGACTTTAATTGTATAACATTGAATGTACTTCTATAGTTTTGTTTATATCGTACGAACGTTCGGGCAATCATAAATAAAGAGGGGGGGGAGGTGTCGGGGGGGGGGGGGGAGGTCAATTACATGACGTTCGAGGAGTAAGGACACTTTTAAAATCATAAATCCAACAACTCGTCCGAAATCGCCAATCCGAAGAGGCCTCATTATGACACTCCCTAGTAATATAGTAACTATTTGATAACCACATAATATTCTATATAAGCTCAATCACCAGACAATGGTTTTGGTAACATGGTTTAAGAAGTTAAAACGTTTTATAATATGCTTTTACAAAACAGGCGAAAATTTCGCGTTTTAAACCCGATTCTCGCGTTTCTTATGCCCATCTTTTCGTATCAAGACGATTATCATAAAGAAAGTCTTTACTTTACCCATCAGACGGAGTTTATAAAACATATTCGACGACGTAAACCCGTAAATGTCGTATTTTATTCGTTATAGCTCCGTTTTTAACGATTCTTTCGAGGACGTTCTTCTATTTGAAAGTTCTATATTTTTATGTGGTTTACAAAAATATAACTTTCTGTCATGAATAGTAACTTTTATAAAAATAGTTTTTATAAAAGTAATTAATTGTCGTAAACTCCAAAATTCATACTCGTTCGTTATTAATTGAAAAATTAAGTTCCTTATCTTTTGGAATCCTTTAAACAATATGTATTAATTTTTTAAAAATATCAACTTGCTGTATCTAATTATTATAAAATTTTTTATAAAAATTTACTTACGACATTGTTTATTGAACTGAATAGAACTTGTTTTTAACGGAACATTTTTCGTTATTAATCACGTTTGACAAGTTTCTTACTTTTACGGATCTGTCGTGAAATTATATCTTATAAAATATAAAATGAGTATGTAAAAAATTCGACATTTGGGACAGAATGGTTTATGCTTGTTTTGTTAAGTCCATTTTTGATCTTATCTTTATACAATACCACTTTTGTATTTTACCACAAGTCCTCATTTTCTTGTATATTATATTATCATCCTTATATTATCCTCTTACTTGTCCATAAAGTCCCGTATGTGTTCCAAGTTAACCAAGGTTAACTAAACGATGATAAATACTTAAAATTATAACTTACTTAAGAATCTCTAATTGTACTAGTTTTGTCGATTAATCCATATTTTAGATACAAACCAATTGGGTACAAGTTATTTCTTTCTATGACCTTATTTAGTGTTCAATTAACAGAATAATAAGTCCCATAATCAATATCAAACATTTCTTATGTATTTCTTTAAGTTGAAACCATATTATGAAAGTTAAAAACCCTAATTAATCCATAAATCATGTTTTACACCAAACCATAAGATACAATCATATTCTCATCCTTTTTAACATGATGCAAGTAATCCAAAATATCATATAAAATGTGTAAAATGAGTCAGTTTCAAATATACACTTCATTTATTTCATGAATAAACACCTATTGGTGATTTAAGGCTAAAAAATAAATAACTATGCAATTTAAAATAATGAAAGTTATAGGCCACATAAAGAGTTTGAATAGACTTATGAGGAGATTATGATGATGTATAAGTACAAAACCCTGATTAGCCACAAAAACAAGCTTTCACTAATAAACCTGCTTTCCTTCACAAACCCTAGCTTCCTTCTTCTTGATTACAACTTGAATAGGTTAAACCAATGCGTGCAAATGCCTTAGTACGTCTTATAATATGTGTATATAGCAAGTGTATGGATTGTAGAAAAATTTGTATGTGTTTGTTTGGTGCTTGATTGGTATGCCGAGCATATAAGGAAGGAAAAGGGAGGTTTTGGTTTGGATTGGTCTAATTGTTTTGTGATGTATGTAATCTCTTTATGCAAAGTAAAAAAGAAATAAACTAGCAAGACTAGTCAATGAGACATAGAATGGCACAAGGCAAGGCTCATGGTCAAGGTATGGGTAGGCATGTCCTTGCCATAAGAGGTATGGTGTTGCTTACATGAAGTATTTTGTAAGGTTTCACCAAAAATGAAATTCTATCTCATTTTTCATGTAGTAATACTTGTAATATAATACAAGATTTTCGTAAATTACAGAGATATACATGAATATACTTATGTAATGTTTTGTGTATTGGGTATAAAAGTGGGTATTATGTGAAGCGTAGAAAGGGGGGTGGATTTTTGTGTGGTTTCCGGAAGTGCTCATAAACGTAATTTATCGCGAAACGTAACTCATTACGTATCCGATAAAAATAAATGAACAAAGTTAATAATTATCCTCAAAATAATTATATAACCCTTGCTTGATGTACACATTTAATTGTTTGATGCCCGTTTACATTGAACGCTAATTTTTAGCTTACGCGATTTAAACTTAATTCATGAAATTACAAGCAAACGCGTACAACGCTAAAAATAAATAGTGCATTTATCGACATCGTTAATGACTTGAAAACACAGGGTGTTATAATCAGCCTCTCTTGGGGACCCAAGCCATTACAGACTTGGATCTGCCTTGTGCATCAACATAGTTAAATCTTTTAAAGGACATTGATGCAACATTGTTTCTGGAGACATGGTCTAAGACTTTGTGTTTTAGTCTCCAAACCCAACATGTTGAGGCCTTAACAACATTAGCCTCATTTCCCTTATTATCATTTACTAATGCTCTTGTTCCACCACTAGTATCATTTTCCCTAACATTATTAACTTTTTCATTGAAATTACTGTTCTTATAGTGTAAGTATGCTAATCAAAGGTCTTCTAACAGTGTGAATTTGCTCTAATAAATACATTTGATGCCAGGTCTTGCACTATTCACTGTTGGACTTGTAAAGGCAGTATAAATGGTGCTGTGCGTTATTAACAATACCTTGCTGGCTCTTGAAGAGCTTTGCCTAGCAGTATTAAGTGTTTTAATGCCAGATTTCATTAAGACTGCTCTTGGAACCAAATTTCTTTTTGGATGAGGGTGAGTTATTCTTTGATAATTTTGATGATTCACCCTACTAACATTGTTCCACATAGGTTTTTTCACCATTTTCTTTTCATAGTAATCACAATCTTTGATCAAATGGTTAAAACTACCACATACATAGCAAGCTTTATTTTGAAACTCATAATTACTCCCTAATTTCCGAGTCATCAAATTATTCTAGTTTCTCTTATTACCTCTAGGACTTTTGACAGTCTTTTCGAGTAGGGTATTCAGCTAGCTTACTCTTTCTACCTTCTTAACAGACCCCCTAGGTGATTTCATATGTTCATTAGTTTTAACAAATTCTACTTTGGCATTACTAGGATTTCTTTGTCAACTTAAACTCCAAGTCTCATTCTCATTCTCACTGTCAGATATCCAGTCTTTAATAAGTGGTTCACTAAAAGACTTAGGTTTTGACACACTAGTTTTAACTTCACTAGTTAGAGCTAAAGGTACACTAGTTGCTGACTCATTAAATATATATTCATCCTTATCAGCAAGTACTAAATCTAGTTTACGAGGCATTAAGTTCCCAGTATAAGGAGGGGGAACAGCATGATACCTTTACCTATTTTGTACCTATCATTCACCTGACTATCAAATATTTTGACTGTCAAACACTTGACAATCATACCCCACACAACTTGAACATATCCCATATTTGAATATCTAACAGTTTCTTAGATTCTAGATATTTTCAAGCTTTTCTAAAGGTAAAGTTTATAAATCATCCTCTTTCTTTTTTAGCTTATTTAAATTCTTGCTAAGTTTGTAGTGCATTATCTCTTAACAAAATATCAAGTTTAAAATCTTTAAGCCTTTCAAAAAACAACATCAATCTATTTATACACCTCAAGTCAGCCTCAGAGATTCTAGAACCTGCATTATAAGCTCCACATTCAATTGAGACTTTTATTAAATTCTGTTTGGCCAGATTATCATAATGTTCCTTTAAAGAGTTTCATAAGATTTTAAACAGCTTTAGAACAAGTTGATACTTAGTTAATGTGAGCTTGTAAGAACGTAAGTGAGAATAGCCTTAAGTGTAAAATTGGTGTAGGTCCAACTTTAGCCTTGGTCACTCCATTCATACCCAAATCCATCACACTAAGATACTAAAGAACTAGAAAGTTAGTTCCTCATGGCGACAATCCTTCTTGTTTGTCTCCATTGTATTCTACTGTCTTGATCTTAGGTGCCCTACATTCCCTAGTCAAAATGACGCACTACTGTGCAATAAAACATTCCACCGCTTGTTCACCTTTTCAAAGCGAATGGTATCAGTCCTATTTCCTTCCTGTCTTCTTAAGAAGTCTTCTTGCTCTCATTGTCAGCATTGCCATCTGCCACTTCAAGTCTATCTCCGCTAAATCATCAGGATCAATTTGCTTTAGGTCTTCATTGTCTAACTGTAAACTATTAGACTGACTAGCAAAGAAGGAATAGATCACAACATCACTTAGACTATCAACATTTGGTAAAGTAGAAGCATTAGCCTTTGAGTTAGCAGCAGAAAACCCCAAGAAAGCAGGTTTAAACTTTCTCATTTGTGCTGCCAGTGCTATTGGAAGACACAAAAGCTATGTTTTGTGTGTTTTGGCTTGTGCTAGATGACCCCATGACTTCAGCTTCATAAATCTTCAGATTGTTGTACAAGTCATCCATGCTTAGAGTTTTTAAATCAGGTTTGTTCCTCCAGATCAAGGTATGTGTCTTCCATTCTGATGGGAGACTTCTTAATAACTTCAAATTCATATCTTCTTGAGAAATAGTTTCTCCATGAATCTCTAGCTGACTGATAAGCTTTTGCAGCCTATCATAGATCTGATCAAGTCCTTTTGAGCTTTTTTCATTGAAATTCTCATACTGCTATTTAAGAAGTGTCTTCTGTACTTTCTTTGACTCTTTATTACATCCAAACCTCTTCTCAATAGCTTCCATCAGAGACTTGGCATTATTTCTCTGCGGTTTATGCACTTTTGTTTTTTTGCGGTTTGTGTCTGCAATTTGTGCATTCATTCATGCGGTTTATGCATAACACTATTATGAGGTTTGTTACATACAGGCGTTACAAGTATTTTGCGGTTTATAACATTTTTAGGAAACAAAACTCTATCAAAAATTCCATTCCTCTACGGTTTGTGCAAATTTATTGTTGATCCCACGCCTTGATCGATTCTTTATGATATAAAGAGTTTGTTACCTTGGAAGAATCCAAAATAACAAAGATTAAGACTTTGTATGTATACCAAAGTGTATGCGGAATCTACACTTTGATACTCTAGAGAAATTTATGAATGAAACAGTAATGATCACACACAAACAATAAACACAAAACTCACTGCTTCAATATTATAAATAATACGAGTACTCTTTAAGTACTGGGGTTACAAAACCTTGAAGCTATTACAAAATACTCTAAATGTATCTCTTAAAGTTCTATCTATCACTACTCTAGGGATCTCCTTTTATAGAAATACAAGGAGCCCTTTACAAATATATCTGCCTATCTATTAGGAACAGTTACAATTCAAAACTAAATATCCCGAAATGCTCTCCATGCATTCCTATCTTCATTTCATCAGCTTTGACCATTTAGCAGTACAAACTTCTTCAACTGGCAGTATTAAGTTTCCTTGGCAGTACTAACTTTGTGCTGGCAGTACTAACTCCTTTAGTACTGTTGGCAGTATTAAGCCATATGAAGATTTATTCCTAACATTTATTCTCTACTGTTTGTGTCTGCGGTTTGTGACATATTTATGAGGTTTGTGACACTTAGGTTTGTGACATATTTATGAGGTTTGTGACACATTTCTTAGGTTTGTGACACTGATGTTTATGACATATTTATGAGGTTTGTGACACTAAAGTTTGTGACAATTTAAGCGAAAAATTAATTTCAACGGTTTATCTTTGATTAGTAAAATCCTGTGAAGTATTAACTTATTTTCCCGGTTTAATCAAGATTAGTAAAATCCCATGAATTAACAAGGACGAAATCTCTTATAACAACATCACTTTAACATAATTCTCATCAATCACTGAATCGATCAAAAAATTTCAATTCACATTTCAAGTAATTCAAAATGAGTTTATCATTAGCAGAATATGTCATTGTTGCCGGGGCTGATAACAGACCCTCTATGCTGGATAAGACTAATTACAGTTCATGGGCAAGTTGTATGCTGTTGTATAACAAGGGCAAGGAACATGGCAAGTTACTTGTTGATTCAGTTCTCAATGGACCTTTCCAATATGAAACAATGGTAAAACCTGGAAATGAAATTACTCCAGCAACGATAAGAGCACGAACATACACTGATCTCACAGATGAAGAAAAGATTCATGAATCAGTTGATATCAAGGCAACAAACATTGTTTTGCAAGGTTTACCTCAAGACATTTACAATTTGGTTAGTCATAATGAAGATGCAAAGCAGATTTGTGATAGAGTCAAATTACTCGTTAAAGGTTCAGAGTTATCATTGCAAGAGCGAGAGTCCAAGTTGTATGATGATTTTGACACATTCACTTATATGCCTGAAGAGACAATTCATTCATATTACATGCGGTTTGCCTAGCTGATCAATGATATGCATACGATTGGTATGACAATGAAACCACTCTAAGTCAACACAAAGTTTGTCAATCATCTTCAACCAGAAGGAAGCAAAATGTTCACGGGATTTAAGTTAGAAAATGACGATTCATACCACTAACTATGATCACGTTAGTACGCTCCATCCCGCCTAAGCAACATAAGGTCATGCAAATGAGGTTCCTTTAGCAAGACAAAGGTATACAGATTAGATAGCATTGGTTGCTAATTTTCTAACTTGTTTGAACTCGACTCAGTACTATCCTCAACTATCATCTGCCACTCCATAATATTACTCACCTCATACACCACAACGTTCTTATGGTACACCAATTGTTCAACAATCTAGTAACCACCACAATTTAGTTACTCCTTCTTCCAGCAATTCCTCGACAACAGATATCAAAGCACGTTGCGCTGTTTTTGCACACTCCTATCCAAGCACCTCTTTATTCAGCAAGTCATCTTCTACAGAGTTAATTCAGGACTTTGGTAACCATCTTTTAACCCATCTATGACCCAATTGCAATTTAAAACAAAGCTATGGCATTTTTAACCACAACAGTTTATCGCTCGTTTCCCACATAAAAACCATCAACTAAGAACTTCTTCAATCCAAAGTAATCCAAGCAACCATTCAAGATGGAATAGGTCACCATGCAGGACAGTTCAGGGATACAAATACATGGGGAATGCTCACCATGGGTGCCAAGGAACACTGCAAAAATCAGGGTTTGAACAAGCAAGGGTCTACAAGTCAAAGCAAGTGTGGTTAAATGCTACAACTAACAAGAGGAATGTGATTTTGCTAGACGTGCTACTAAACTTAAAAGGCCTAAGAATTCAGCATGGTTTAAAGAAAAGATGTTGCTGTCTGAAGCTTTGGAATCAGGAGCTTACTTGGATCTGAAACAGTTGACTTTCTTAGTAGATAATAGGGATACAGTCGTTCCAGCTCAAGCATCTCAAGAAATCCCAACTCCAGCAACATTTTAGACTGATACTTGATGCTTTTTGATTCTAGATTGTGAGAAGTACCCCGGCTAAGGCAGTTCTTATGGCTAATCTATCTTCTTATGACTCAGATGTTCTCTCAGATGATATAAGTTATGAAAGTGTGCAAGAGACACAGTGTTCTGAACAACTATTTTTTGATAATAACACATAAAATAACATAACAAATGATAGTAATATTGTTTCTTATGAACAATACTTGCAAGAAACTGAAAATCCAGTTGTTCAAAGCAATAGTTCTCCTGTTCAACAAGATGACCTATTAATGTCTGTCATTGAAGAAATGTCTAGTCAAATTGCTAAATGTAATAAGGTGCATTAGGAAAATATAGTCGTTAATGAAACTCTAACTGCCGAGCTTGAAAGATATAAAGAACAAGTAAAACTTTTTGAACAAAGATAAAAGTTTGATTTAAATGAAAGAGAAAAGTATATTGATGGTCAATTAAGATAGGTTATTGTTGACAGAAATGCAAAGGTTGCGGCTTTTGAAAAACAAATACACTCGTTAAAACTACAACTCAATGCAACAGTTAAAAGTCATAAGACTTTATCAAAAACTATTGAATGTTTAAAAAAGGAGTCTAAGCAAAAGGAAGGTAAATATCTTGATGAAGTCATTGATTTACAAAAGAAAAACAAAAGGCTTTAGACAAGTGTGGTTTATAAAATGGATCATTTTCCACTAACAATGCATATGATAACAAAACCTCAAGCGAGTATTTATAAACTCACAAAACTGCAACTGGTTATCAAAAACATTTATATCTGTCTCAAGGCCTTAAGAAAAGAACCTGCTTTGTATTATGGCAATTGGTGACATCAATAACGTCACTTTTAAAACATCATATATCCCTGAAAAAAAACCATTATTTAATATAGATTTATTGGCAAAGAAAATGTACTTAAATCTTTGAATTTGAGAATTGCAGTAATAAAAGATAACTTAGTGAAGAATTACAAAAGGCACGGCAATCTAGATCGTTTAAACGAAGACATTAGAAAGATTACTTTCTGACCAACCAATACGCCATATCCATCAAGGGAATATAACGCGTAATCTTTCTCTACACATCACAAAAGACCACGAAGAAGAACAAGAATCATTACGCTGTATCCAGGGAAACCAATACGCCATATACAACTATGCGAAATAAAATATTCTAGAAAGATAATCGAGCGTGGACCCTACTCCAAGAAACCCCCAATACGCCGTATCGAAGACTTTCGAGTACGACAGATATTGCCTTTTTTCCCCAGACCTATAAATAGAAAACTCAAAACGAGTTTTTAAGTGTGGCTAAATCATGATTTATCAATACCTAAACAAAAAGTCAATTTTTCAGAGGAGAAGAAAAGCAGAAGAGGTCTTGCAACGTAATTAATTTTATAGGAAACAACTTGTAATCTTCTATACTCTTGTAATCGTTCAGTTTTTGGTATCATTTATTAACCGGGTTAGTTTAGCTTGGCTAAATAATTACTTTTGATATTGATAGACATTTGTAGGCTAATTATACCTGTGGGTTTTAGCATTATTATGAAGATCTGAATGTTAGGGTTGTATTATCTCGATTGCTTAATTTAGATGGTTTGTTTTTTATTTTCTGTTTAAGTTGATCAATTTATACTGTTTACCGTGCTTTTGTATGCGACCTATCATACAACCGGATCTAGGTGGATACGAACCAAGCATTCCTATGATGCCGAGAGGCCTCTTCATATAGTGATTTTATATAAACACTAACCAATAGATCACAAATAACGACCTATCTTTGCCCTTAGATAGTGAGCTTAGATAGCCGCAGTGACGCCAAGGTACAAGCTGAGTACATTCTCAATTAATTGGTAAAGACCTTAGTTCGTGGACAAATAGCGTTATTATATGCCATTAAGGCAGTATGTGGGGGGGGGTGGTGGGGGGGGTAAAGTCTCTATGAGCTAGTGTATAAACAAGATCACCATTGATTTTATCCATAAAGATAGATATAATACAAATAAGATGCTTATGCGGATGCTTTAATAGTACAGGAAATCAATACGTATCTAGTTTAAGGAAGAAGTACAGCGCCTAATCATAAGAACGAAATGCCGCCTCAAGATAATAATCATTGCACCTAAATAAAACAAATCAACGTTCTAAAATCAGAGTACTAATGGTTAATACAAGTTTTCTTAAATTTTGGCTAGACCAACTCCTTTTATCTCCTGTTAATAAGACATTGCTTGTGTTTTAGTGTCTTAAGTTGATTTTAGTCACCACAAAACCCGTGCCGGTCTCTCAGAATAAAAACCCCCTTATCCGTTAGATTTAGGATTAACATAGGTTTAGCTTAGGTTTAACATAGAATATAATTAACTTAGTTTAGATAACCAAAATATTAATAAATTTATTTTCAGTAACAATGACAAAGGTAATTAAAGAAGAGTTGGAGAAACTTGGATTTCTTAAGATCAATGACGATTCGTTCGCTTGCAATACACCACTTGGGACTCTTTGTGATGAAATCAACTGGTTGAATGGAATACATGACGATTTGTTCACTTATGAGGTTGTATTCTTGAGCTTGCTAGTATTCCATGTGATCCAAAAGAAGAGAATGATTCGAATAATGGTGATCTTGATATTTATAAACCACGGGCATGTTATGATGAGAACAATCAAATTTACGTCGAAGCGGTTATTTTTGTTAACAAAAAATTAGTAAGGCTATTGGACGTCACTATTGAGCAATGGCTTGATTTAATATATGGGGATCATAAAACGGTTGATGTTAAAATAAAGAATGAAGTGGTTTCTAACTGGTTGGTTCGAAGCTACAAGAAGTAATTTGATGAATTCGTGGAAATAAAGAAACAATGGATGAAACTTGGATCAGATGCTGATATGGAATATGATCCGTTTAATGTTGAATTTGCTAAATGGTTAGCCTCGAAATTCTATAACCATACGACAATGGATCAATATACGAAAAATTCATTATGGATTTATTGGACAAGAGGAGATGATAAAGTTGAACTTACTAACAAAGAATCTTCAAATCCTGATGATGAAATTTAATTGAGGGGAATGAAGTTGCTAAAATATTTAGGATCAAGACTAATGTATTTGACTTCGAGACACCTACGTGCAGAGCCTTCAAGGAATTTAATTATCTTTTACAAATCGATCCGGAAGTCCTAACTAAAGATATTGATGGATTTAAGACTTACAAAGAGTATAAGGATGATTGGATATAAAAATGGAATGAAGATGTGCCATGGGTGCAAGAAAAACCATGAACAGATAATGGAGTATGGGAAGAACCCACTCATGTTGAACGTTATTGTGAACCATTCTCATTTAAAAGTGGACATTCGAAATGGCCAACTTGTAGCTGGAAAGATGACGGATATTGTAATGGTGGGAACTTGCCTGGAGCATACATAGTTGGAAACACACTCCGTTATAAAGAATTAGAATGGTATGAAGCTTTGAAGGATGGAAAACTTAAAGACGAAGCTTTAAAAAATAAAGCCATTATGGAAGGAATAATTGACGAAGAAGAAGAATCAAATAATGATGTTTGGAGAAGATGGGACGATTACGATTATACAACCAACAATCATGAAATAAATGATAAGAATGGAAACTGATGAATTATTCAATGATACCGCTCATGAACGGTCGGTTTGCGAAATTATAAGATTTGTAATAATCAAGTATTCGTTCAGGGAAGATGAAAAGTATGTTGCTATAAAAGAACATGAATACGATGATTTGACGAGAACAAATGAAGATGCATGCCGCACATACCAAGAAATATTTCGTAGCATGGACGAAGGATGGGTGGTAACGAGGGATGAGTAAAGAAAAGCTGAAGAAAAAAGTCTAACTTAAAGACTTAGCTGAAAAGAAAAGTGCTTCCCAGGAGACAACCCAGACAGTTTTTATCTATTTTATCGAGTCTGTCTTCCCAGACATCAATACGGCGTATCCACTTCGTACCATATGGCGTATTGAATGTCTGGACGTTATCAGTCCTTTATTTTTCTTCATTTAAAACTTTATTGTCAGTTATGTCTATATGATGTATTCATTATATGATACGGCGTATATGGCAGACTAACCCGTATAGATACTTTTTACAGGTCTTTCTATACGGCGTATTCAGGTTTTGGGATAGGGCGTATTGACTGCCTGTACAGTTTTGTTTTTATTTTATTAACCGTAGGATACCTGAGATAGGATTTTGCATGTTTTTCCTATATTTTGCACAGGACCTCGCTGGAAAGAAATCGACAAATGTTGGTGAAGTATCAATAAATATGGAATTCTTGCTCTTGAAATCAACAATGGAGAATCTACCGAGCAAAACATTAGGAGAGTTTCTTGTTCTAATTCTTTTAGTTCCTTTTTTTAATATTTTATCTATACAACGAGGACGTTGTATAATTTAAGTGGGAGGATGGGAATTAGAATGTTACTTGTCTTATTTTCACATTAAAATGCTTAAATTATGCTCAAATTTAAAAAAAATCAAGCATACTTTTGTGAAATTACTAGTTACATAACCTGCACACATAACCCTTATTAGATATTCTAAGGATTCAGCCTTATCCGTTTTCAAATATTTACCAAAATTTCACAAAAATATAAGTGTGTCGGTGATGTTGTAGACTTTAGAACTTGGCTTGGTATATCTATTCGAGACCACAATAATGAGTATTATAGATTTAGATGGAGTAACTTGTTTAAATTGGTAAATTTTTAAGATTACACACAAAAAGCCTATATATGTTATGTTATTAACTAACTACACTGGTTAGTTAACCCCC
>BQNB010037376.1:0-46667 GCA_026074375.1 Tanacetum coccineum | reverse complement strand
GAGGGGTAGTCTATTTTATATGTTGTTGTAATATGTACGTTATTATGTAGTAACTAAAACTGTAACTTAGGCTTGTATATTAATGTTTCACATTCGGATTATATAAACCTGACACACTTTCTCCCAAATTTTCCTAACTTAAATTAATTGAGACCCAAAATCTCAACGGATTTGAAATTTTTGCTCGGGGGAGAAAATGTGATTTAATTATGAAAATCTAATATAAAATGTGATCTTTATACTCAAGTGTAGGCTCCTCCATATGTGCTAAACTTTTTCGAATATCGATGCACATATTAAGGGGGAGCGAATGGTATATGATGGCTATCGTGGAAATACCTAAGACCGACCCTGTAATCAACTTATCCACTGATCTCTTGCGAAGGATGGTAAGAGGTCTAGAGCGTGAGATACTCGTTTTTTATCACCCCCCCCCCCCCCAAACGATCGCCAGAACCGGAGGGATCTACCCAGGGACAACCCACTAGTTAGTATAGAAGTCCTTAGGTATGATTACAAAAGGAGTAATGTGAGAATAAGGGAATAGTGCGGACTGAGATGGAGCTAGTACTGGAACATACCCAACAAGGTACTAGTAATGAAGTCTCGGTAAGCACTGAAGGGGTTGAAGAATGAAAAATAAATGTTAAGATAAAGGGTGAAAAGAAAGCAGCCCTCCTTAAACATTAGGCAGAAACCGGGTTAATACATATGCTGTCAAAATCACATGATTGATTGCTGATATTGAAAACAAGTATCATGGACCCAGTGATACGCTGCACAACCCTCCCTAGCTACTCAAGATCCCTCAAAGGATTCTTGTTTCATTTCTCACAGAGATCAATACATTTTTATCGTCTCTCTCACTCTGAGTTAGATGATATTGAAAAGGTAGCAGTTTGCTCCAGCCTCCGACTACTAAAAAACCAAAAGTACTATGAGTCTAAGCTTGAGACAACACAAATCTCTTAGGACCTAAACAAACTATGCTTGTTCTTCACACACTGTGATATTACGGTAAAGATCTTACGAGTCCTACGGCATTATCCCTCGAGGTATTGCCAACACACATCGGAGTGATACGAAAGTACTCACAATGAAGATGGAAATCCTTCTAGAGCCAACATCAAACAAGCTCTTGGTAGGTGACATGTGAGATCCACTATGGATTAAACTTGTGACAAGGAAAGCAACGATGGTGCAATTCTTTATGAATCAAACTTGTTCCAGCAGTGAATTGACGAATAGCTTTGAAAAATCTTTTGATGTCTCAACAACCTGATTTTCTAGCACATTGACTGTGTATATCTTTCAAAACAAATGTGTTTCTGATGAAATTTGATTTTGTGCTATAAAAACACTATCAATGTGTCCACAAAAATACTTTCTCAGTAACACGTCGATTTATTTTCAAATCAATTTTTATCTTTTAATCGGTAAGACAGTAACTAACCGATTCACTCTTATCGTGTTGTCTGCTTTGAGACGTTCCGATAAAGAGAACAGGCAAGTATGGTGATTCTGATGGCTATACATTTGATGATCCAATACTTATACTGGAAATCCTGTCAAGGAGATTCCTCTTAAGAGGAATCTACCTGATCACAGGTCGGTCCTCACGGATCCGGAGGTTAATCCAACCAGACTCGGGCGAATGACAAAGCCATATTCGCCCACAAGCTTTATTGCTAACTGTTTTATTACAGGATCAAGCAAAGATGGAGATGGAGATACCTCGTTCCAGTGGAGTTAATTCACCACCCAATGCTCACACTTAATGTTTCCAAGTAAAGACATCATGACAACTGAATGACCTACAACACAGCTTCCGCAACTCTGAGAAGTAGTATCATGATCAAGAAAAGTGTGAGCATGCGGGTCCGAAGGTCACAACATCACATGAAGGCAACACTTCACAACAAGGATGATTAAGAGATTTACTATGGCTGATGATCTCAAAGAAAGCTCGAAGATCACACAAGTCTAAGGAACAAAGCTCAAGGATCACTACAAGATGTACAATGAAGTCAATGAATGAAGAATCAAAGTCTACGAGCTAGAGTCAAAGATCAACTCATAGAATGCTATTATTCAAATTGTATTTTATGGGGTAACCTCCCTTAAGGGGAGATTGTTAGGATTATGAAAAAGACTCAGTCACCCTCGTGTATCATTTAGTATAGCATAGCTGGTAGTTAGAAAGTAAGCGTATGGCTTTCGGTATTGGGTCGGGTCTTTTACCCAATTGTAAGCCCATGCCCAAGCCCATAAAGCTCACAAACACTTGTATATAAACCCCTTTCTAGCCATGGGAAGGGGTTGGTTGTTCTTGTTATCACATTTCATGATATTGCATTTTCTCTCACTAGAAACCTCACTTTCTTTCTCTAGATAATTAGCCAACCCAATCATCCATGCTTGTGTTATGATATCTAATATACTACACCTTCCATACTCGAAACAAGTTAAAACTCTCTAATTTACTACTTGAACCCTCTAAGTAGAAGTAGCGGGACTTGGGACCTTACAATATCAGGTCAAATGCCTAACCTTGTCACACTTCCCACATCTAATAGTGCAAGGCCCTTCATGGTGAAGCTTACACTTGTTACAGAGAGGCAACGGTCCATTATACGGCTTTCTCTCATTGTTGCCAGCCATATAGGCTCTCGCCACATTCTGACCTCCAATATTTAGCCTCTTGAATGGTGGCTGTTTTCCATGGCTATCTCTCTGATTGACCTCCAATCTTCTTTTGTTCTTAGCATTTTTCACAGCATATCCCTTCAACTTTTAGTTTATTAAGTTGTTAGCAATTCGAATGGCATCTTGAAGTTTTGTAGGTTCAGCAGCAATTATATTCCCTTGGATGTTATCGGGGAGTCCTCCAATGAATTTCTCAACCCGATCCTCCTCCTCGGGGCGCATCTTGGTGCACATCATAGTCAACTTTTGAAATCTCTGAGTATAAGCATCCAAGTCATTGTTCTTCACGGTCAAATTCCACAGCTAAGATCCCATCTTTTGGATTTCATTTCTTAGGCAGTACACTTCAGCCATTAGCTTCATGAGCTCTCTCCATGACATGGCAAATGCAGCCTCAGCTCTAATAGTCCTCTTATGTGAGTTCCACCAAGTTAGTGCATTGTTTAACAGTATGAAAGTAGCATACTTGACTTGGTATTTCTCTGGACAATTGCTGATATGGAACACTGTTTCCATCTTCTCAAACCACCTTATCAACCCGACAACTCCTTCCGTTCCCTTGAAGTTGAGTGGTTGACACTTCATGAAGTCTTGGTATGTATACTTTCGAACAACATGCCTAGCATCCCTATTATTCCCATTTGGATTTCCGTTTCCACCATATCCATTTCCAACTCCACCATTTCCATTTCCACCATTTCCATCTCCACCATTTCTATTCCCACCATTTCCATTATCGTCGTCGCTGCCATTTTGGCTTTGATTCTCAGCCTCGAGAGCATTGGCAGCACCACTCGTCGGTTAATGAGTTCTTCGATTGCCTCCGGGGTCATACCAGAACGAGTAATAGTCATTGTTCTACCTCACAAGACATAGCACACGATGAGATGTGATACGAGATATAGCCACTATAAATGGTAAATAAGATTTATAAAGGAAAATACAATAGAACATGTTTTGCCAGAACAAGTAAATAATCAATAAAGATGAACACGCGAGAGAATCAAAACAAGCTTTTCAGAAATCGATAACAAAGCTGCATAGTTGGATAACAAACAATCCCAAAACAACAAGGATAACTTGATTTACAACATTTTTCTATCATATAAACATCTAGAACCTAGCCATCAGTCAGCGATGTACAAACTTAAACCATGAATACTACCTAACTAACGGCAAAATCTCCAAACAACTGTCTCTCAACAAGTGACTCCAACCTCCTAAGTCTCCTCCGAGTATCATCACGATCTCTACGAACATGACGAAACTCCTCCTGAGAAAGTGCCATGTGACGACGAAGAATGTCGACACGATCTCTTTTGATACACAACAAAGCTCGAACCCTAAGGTTCTCCCATCTTAGACTCCTAACCCTATCAACTAAACTAGCTCTCTCTACTAGCCTCCAACTGACCAGCCTCCAACTGTCTCTGAGCAGTCTCAAACTCTGTAATCCTATCAAGAGGAACCTTAGACATATAATGAGACATATCATAAAGAGTACCATCAAGATCAGGAGCATCAACTCCAGTAGGCTTAGAAATATCACCAGTAGCCAAAGGGTCTACAACAATCTCCATCGTGCCTCCCGCACTGGCCTCTGCCTCAAGCTCCTCCTCTTCGTCCCTAATATCATTAGTAGCAATCTCAACACCCAAATCTATACCATCCTTAGTATGAGCTCCAACTCCCTCACTAATACCCAAATCTGCAACATTCTCTACATCAGCAGTACCCATCTCCATATGATCCTCTCCACTAACCTCAGATGAGTATGAATCTCTCAACCTCTTGCTGGGCAGAAGATCAGCAAGAGTAGGGGCTATCGAATCTCAAAACAGGAGAAGATGATGGTACCAAAGTAAAAGGGGATCTGCATCTCTTACGAGATGGTACATCAGAAAGTGAAGATGAATCCAATGACCTCTCAAAAGATGAATCTGAGGATGACTCTGATGTCGTAGGTGGGTAAAGAGTAGATAATGGTGCAGACCTCCAATGCATAAAAGCATCACTACATCGTGGAGTCCTAACTGGGGGATCAACCAATCTAGGTGATGCAACTCTAGTCGATGGTCCTGAATGAGACTGACCTGATGAATGAACTGATGATGAGTCTGATAATGAATCTAAAGATGAACCTGAAGAAATATCTGATGAAGAGTCCAAAGATGAACTAGAAGAAGATGAGTCTGAAGTAAAATATGGTGAAGAATGATGATCCGAAGAATGATGAGATACCCGTCTCCATGCAAGTCTACGAGCAGGAAAAGGTCCAACTCTTCCTCACAGTCAACAACTTACGCGGCCCATTGGGGTGGGTGCGATAAGGTCGACCCGAAGGGGAATAAGCCTTCACGCGGGGTCGACAATAATCGCTCACACGACGACGAATCCTGGTGGGGGCAACAACAAGTGCAAGTGAAACTTCAAAGAAAGGTGTAAGAGACTCATGCTCTCCAGGTCCTCTACACATCAGGCTTGACTCACTGTCCGCCTCTGAGTCATCAGAACATAAGAAGGGTGAAACCAATGGTAACTCTACAGGTAATGAATCCTCTGATGGATCAAAATCAAAAGAAGATGAATAATCCACCAAATCGAGCACTCCGGTAGGTGAGATAACAAAAACTGCTCCCACCTCCAGTGCAACAATCAGATTAACAGGTGCAATAAGAACCTCAGCAGGAATCACTAGAATAACATTGATACTGGTAGGAATAGTGCCAAAGAGAATCACTCATGAGGCATGAGAACCCACACACTCCTCATACGAATCCGACGAAATAGAAATAACAGGGGCTACCATAACCTGCACAAGCAAAAGTTTATATAAATCTCTTTTATATGAAACCATGCAAAGTGCAAGCAATGCCGAGAAATAAAGTATAATGCAAAATATGATATGGCAAAATGATGTATAAAGTAATTATGGAAATAGGATATATACTTTGCACTTATGTATATATATATATATATGTATAATACACGCTTTATTAATAGATGATATATAAGTAGTCAATAAGAAACACGTACACACATACTGGTTATAGACCAGACCTAGATATACTACATGGTTATCTATAACCTTGGCTCTGAATACTTATCTGCCACACCCCCAAACGGGGCCTGGACGGAAACACGTGTCCGGGGGCATGACGTCATAAAAAAAATATACATAACACAAGTCTACAAAGAAAGACCACTAAAGGTACGTTTACAAATCCACCACGTTGCATTAATTAAAATAGTTAAAGTTTTACATAGATTCAAAGATAATATGCGGAAGCGATTAAAAGTTTTAAAGTTTGGCAACGATGTTTAATTGGTAGATAATAATTCTTGAAAATCAGTCCAATGCAAGGCAACACCAAAAAGCAAGCAAAGACATCCACAGCTAAGCACCTGAGAAAAACATGCTAAAACGTCAACATAAAGTTGGTGAATTCATAGGTTTGAATTTAGTATTAAGAGTGGACCACAAGTTTACAGTATGCACGTGACAGTTATAACAGATACAACTTCACATAAAAGTATTTACTGTTGCGCTAAGCTCATGACACCGAAGCTCAATTCGATGCAGCATATTATGTGCCAAACAAGAAATTATTGCCCTAGAGTTATCTGACCAAGATCACCTAGTAAAATCCGACATGGTATATATCCGTTTGTTCGTGTCTCCCGAATCTAGTAAGCGCTACTTACTCGGATAGGGATAATTAGTCCCAATAGATCTATTTACAACATTCACACTCAGTCAACCGATCCTCTGATCAAGAAATTAACGGTTCATGATAGTTCGGGCATTAGTGGTCTATTCGCAACTTAGGCAACACATAATCAGGAAAAGGAAACATAAAGTAATTATGTCCACGTTTAAAAGCAAGCAATGTTTCTCACCCCAAAGTAGTAAAGTAAAGATAGTAAAACGTGGGGCTATGAACTCATCTTTAGCAAATGGTGAGATAAATATCAACGAAGAGATATAATGCCAAGAGGTCCTATTTGCGACCTAAATCAATGACACGTCTTAAAAAGACGAAAAATATACGAAACTTGTATGAATCGTTTATAAGAGAAAAAGTCATCTATGAGTGTTTGTGCATTGACTTAGTTAACAAAACATGACTAAATAAAATTGTAGAGTTTTTCGTTAAGTTTTGGCGTTTAACCAAAAATTACCATTTTTGTAAGTTTCTATTTTAGGAAAGTTTTTAGTTTCGGGACATTAATACCGTCCCCTATATTTTCTTAATCCATATTTTCCTTAAACGCACTGGAGAAACCTAAACGTTTCACTTCCATGTCTACCTTGTTAATATTCACTAAACTTACTATTTTTAGAAACCTTAACGCTTTTCCTAAATTATGTTAACGTCGTTTTTAATGATACTAATCAATATATGTGTGTGATACTATAGGTTTCGCTAGTGTTTTAAAAGCTCAAAACATCCCGAAAGCGTCCGAAAACTCATTTTACTATTCACATCAGCACCTATATTAATTATTTTGCCAAAAAATGTTTCAAGTTTTATTTGGCTATAACTTGGTCGTTTTAAGTCCGATTTTAGTGTACAATACATGAAAATCTATCTACTCGAAATGAGCTCTCCAAAAACTACTTTTACGCCTAATGAAAACATTCCTAAGTCGACCAAAACTTCAAAACAATTTCGGATCAGCAACTATATATTTCACAAACGCTTTCAAAAATCATACCAAACTTTACAATAGTACCTAATCTAGCCTAAACTCCATTCACAACTAATCCACAACCAAACCACACCTAAAACTAACCAAATCCCTTTATTTCTATTGTTGCAACTCACTTTTCAACTCACCTCACTAAGATCATAAAGTCATAAACATGCTACTCCTGAAAAAACCATTTTATAAAGATGACAAGATGTTATTTCATTTCTTTTTGAAAAATCAACACAAACACCATAGGAATCATAGATCTATGCAAGAACATAAACATATGTAGAATGAAAGTAGAAAAGAAAGTATAAGTTTCAAGATGAGCTTACAAAAATTAAGAACAAGCTTAAGAAAACACAAGAATAAAGATAGAAGACTTGGATCTTGAAAAACCACAAATAATAACCAAACCCTAATTTGTAGATCTTGAAGTAAACCCTTAAATCAATGAACCAATACTTCAAACCACATTAGATGACCTTAGAAATAAACCTAGTATGCTTGGATTATGCAAGAAATCAAAGATATAGAAACCTTAGATGGGGTGTTTGTTTACCGTGAGCAAGGAGAGGGAAAGAAGAAAGATGAGAGATTTTGATAAGGCTAAGAAATGAAGTATGACCTAATGTGTGTTATAGTGGTGTATTTATAGGACAAGAGAGAGTGTAGGTTTTCTTGGTTTATAGTATCAAGTGACTAACACATACAAAAGAGTGTGTGTGTGCCTTGCTTGGCCGAACACAACCACAAGGGCCATATGGTTCAAATTTTTGGATCATGATTCATTCTTCATGTATAATAGCTAGTCAAACATGGTCAAATTGCATAAGTATGCATTTGTCTTGACTTGAATGGTTATGTGTGCATGAAATGGACTCCCTCATGTGTCACTTTCATACACATGCATGTGATTTTTAAAAAAAGATGTATTTGATTTAATTTCAAAGCTTATGGTTGTTTTGGTTTGGTTTAGGCGTCCAAATTAATAAGAGGGGAGGACATGAACGAAATTTTTGACTTATCAAAACGAGATGAACGATAACTAAAATTTACACGAAAAGATTTCGGGTTTCCAGGGTTCCGTTTGATCAAAAACGCGAAAAACGTAAATTATACGCTAAATCGTAAAAATAAGTATCAGAAATGATCGTAATCGGCAAAACACTTAGAAAATATAAAATAATGCATATACTATCTAGACTAGTCAAAACGCGTCCGATGACGTTTTTTAGATTTACGCTGGTTAACATCCGAGTAAACTGTCAGCTTCAAACGTAACGTATAAAAGTCAAAAATAATAATCATAAAAGTTTAAAATATTGACCTGAAATTTACGGGGTGTGACATCTATAAAGGTAAAATGGATTTTTATGATAAGGCTTAGGGTTGATCATTCTAACAATCTTTCACCAAAAGTACCACACCAACAAGGCAGCTGAATCACACATACATGGCCGTAATAACGGAATAGACATGTGTGCCCGATCACATCCTCATTCGAGTTTAGCCAAGGGTTAGGATGAAGAATGATATAGGGTATGTATCTTCTAACTTTCACCAAAAGTAATAAACCAACAAGGCAATTGAATCACGCATGCATGGCCGTAACGACGGAATAGACATGCATGACCCGATCACATCCTCATTCGAGTAAAACATAAAGTTAATGATTAGGAAAGTAAATTTAATTGTTGTTAAATAAAAATTAGGAAACAAATAGATTAAGTCCAAAAGACATAAGGCACAAGTTGCTAGATACTTTCCCGAATGTCACCATGATAAAGACTCAAATATATACACAAACGTCTCGATCATTGATAAAAAACAACAACCTAAGTCGGCGTTCCCGTAACGGTCAACTTCCCAATCATCCCATACTTTACATACTTTTACAAGACAAGTGTCGATATCTACCACTTTATACAAAACTTTACATCGTTGATTTTTATACGTATCAACGAATAATCGATCCTTCAAATAATTCCTTCGGTATAAGCTTTTGCGAAACGACTATCTTTAAACTTTCCTCCTCTTTTTTGTTGCGATTTTTCTAATTTTTTCAATTTTTTTCTTCATAAACAGTATATAACTACGAATCTCGGTGTAATTTCACCATCTTCACGATCATAATAACTCCAGATAAGTTCTTCGATAATTCTTCGTTCTTCGGACGTACTAATAATTGTGATGGTAGTAAAAATACATGAGTTTTGACTACTTTTTACATTTCCATTTTTAATGTGCAAATTTTTCCCAACCGTACCAGAGATAGAAATTTACACAAGACACAGGAAATACATACTTTACACTTTAAGAAACTAGAAACTGATAAATGAACATAATCTAACAGGGTAGGCTAAGGTGTAAAAGTGCAACGAAACAAATAGTTGGTGTTTATCCTAAAGGATTGGCTCTATTGGTTTTTCTAGAGGTATCTTACTCTTAAAATAAGAGTAAACAAAGGGTTTATATGGGGGTTAACTAACCAGTGTAGTTAGTTAATAAAACAACATGTACAGGTTTTTGGATGTAATCCTAGAAATTTACCAATTTAAACAAGTTACTCTATCTAAATCCATAGTACTCATTACTGTGGTCTCAAATAGATATACCAAGCCATGTTCTAAAGTCTACAACATAACCAGAACACTCATATATGATTTGTGAAATTTGGGTAAACATTCGGAAACGGATAAGGCTAAACCTCACGTAAATCTAATAAGGGGTTAATGTATGCAGGTTATGTAACAAGTAATATCACAAAAGTATGCTTGAAAAAAAATTAAGCATAATTTAAGAATTTTAATGTGAAAAATAGGACAAGTATCATTCTAATTCCTATCCCCCACTTGAATTATACAACGTCCTCGTTGTATGGATAAAACATTAAAATTAGGAATTTAAAAAGAATTAGATTGAGAAACTCCCCTGATATTTGCTCGGTAGATTATCCATGTTGATTTCATGAGCAAGAATTCTAGATTGTAGATACTTCACCAACATTGTCGATTTCTTTCTAGTGAGTCATGGTGCAAAAAATAGAAAACCATTGCAAAAACCATATCAGGTATCTAAACGGTTAATTAAATAAAACAAACTGTACAGGAAACCAATATGCCGTATCCATAAGTTGTGAATATCGCCATATAGAAAAACCTTAAAAAGTATCTATAATTACGGGCCAGTCTTGCCAAATACGACGTATCATAGTGCATGAATACGCTATAAAGAAGAACTAGAGTCCCCACAAAATGTTTTAAATGCAAGAAAGCGAGCTGCCAGATACCAGACGAGCGCGCGGTCCAGACAATCAATACTCCGTATGGTATGGAGCGGATACGCCGTATTGATGTCAGTAAGACAGACTCGGATAAAAAATAAATAACCGTGTTCGTGTTGTCCTCCCGTGAAAGCATTATCTCTCAGCTAGTCTTTAAGTTAGAATTTTTTTTTTAGCTTTCTTCACATCGACACTTGTTACCATCCATGCCATGTCCTTATCGTAAAGATTTTCTTTGTATGTGCGGCAATGCATCTTTGCTTGTACTCGTCAAATCATCGTATTCACTTTCCTTTACAGCAACATCTTCACGGAATGAATACTTGATCATCTTGAATCTTCTTATATTGCAAACCGGTCGCTTTTGATTTTGAAACAGTTCACATCTTTCTTCATCTTTATGTTTCATCTCATATTCTCTTTCTTCATGATCACTGTTGGTATTCTCATAGACGTTCCATCTTTTCCAACCTTCATTACTTGACTCATCATCTTCATCCTATGATAATTCCTTCCATGGAGGACATTTATTTCTCATAAGCTTCTTCTTTAAGTTTGCCATCTTCTAAAGCTTCGTACCATTCAAAATCTTGATAATGGAGTGCGTTTCCGACTATGTAAGCTCCAGGTAAGTTTCCTCTATGACAATATCCATCGTCCCTCCAGCTACAGGTTGGCCACTCCGAACATCCATTTTTATAACTAAAAGGCTCATAATAATTTTCAACTGGAGTGGGTTCTTCCTATACTTCATCATCCGTCCATGGTTTTTCGTGCACCCATGGCATATCTTTGTTCCATTCGTAAATACAATCATCCTTATAATCTTCGTAAGTCTTAAATCCCTCAATATCTTTGGTAAGCACATCCTGATCGATTTGTAAAAGATAATTACATTCCTTGAAAGCTCTACATGTAGGTGTCTCGAATCAAATACATTAGTTTCGATCCTAAAGATTTCAGCAACTTCATCTTCCTCATCAGAATCAGAGGATTCTTCGTCAGTGAGTTCAACTTCATCTTTTCCTCTAGCCTAATAAATCTATAGTGCATTCTTCGTATAATAACCAGAAAATTATCAGTAGAACCAGTTGGAAAAAGGCTTGTGAAAAAAATTAGCTTTAAGTTCGAGTATAAAAAAATTTCTCGATCGATACGTCGTATTCAATTGATCTGGATATGCCGTATTAAATCTGTGAATGGATACACTGTATTGGACAAGAAAGTTAGATACATCATATTCAATGGAAGTGGATACGCCGTATCACGTTATCGACCAAAACTGTGTATTAGAAAACAATTAAACACACAAACAATTAAACTAACAAACAAACATACAAGCAAATATACATAATTATACAATAATCTAAATTACACTAATCCTACGGGTTAGATCTAATCTAAAAACCAAAATATCAAATAAAAATCAAGATTAAATTTTTTCACTCCCCGGCAACGGTGCCAAAAACTTGATGTGTCATTGTGAGGTTATAATTTATGAAAGTTCAAGTTTTAAATTTATATTTTGCCAACTTTACCAAAAATAACACTTTAACGGGTAGTGTACCCGGTCAGATAGGAGTTTCATGGTAAGTAAGGTGTTGATCACTAAGAGCGAGAAACAATCTTTCAATTTGTTAATATTTTGGTTTACTAAACTAAGCTAATTTAAACTAATTTAGATCTATTCTATGTTAAACCTATGCTAAACCTATGTTAATCCTAAATCTAATACGGAATAATTAGGGGGTTTTCACTTGAAAGACTTATAACGGTTTGTGGTAACTTATGATAACAATTTTAAACACAATAACACACGCAAGCCAATTAACGAAAGATAGAAGAGCGCTCTAGCCAAATATAAGAAAACTGTATTAGCCATGATTAATCTAATTAGAACGTTGGTTTGTTTATTTAGTGCAATGAGTGCTTATCTCGTTGGCGTCATATCCTTCTTAAGATTGAGGTGGTACTTTCTTCCTTAAACCTAACACGTAGAATTCTGTCAAAATTAAATGCTCCGCATAAAGCATCTTTTTGTTATTATAAATCATCGTAGGGAATTTAAAAGCAATGGTGATCTTGTTAAACGGCGCTAGATCATAGAGAACTTTACCCACCTTACTACTTAATGGCAATTTATACACTAGTAGTCCACTAGCTAAGTCTTTACCAATTAATTAAGAACGTAAATCGTTGATCTCAAGGGTCACCATTCAGTCCAACATGCTCACTAATCTAAAGGCAAAGAAGGTCGTTATTTGTAATCCTAATTGTCTGAGAGTATAAAAAATCACCTATATGGAGAGCCTTCCGGAATCTAACTAACTTGGTCCTTATCAACTTATCTCATTGAAATGATAGGTCGCATACACAACACGTAAACAAGTATAAATTGATAAACATAAACAATCATTTAATGATAAATTAAGCAATCGATATTGTTAGCCTTAAAATATGTTGACTTATATAGAATTACAATAGTTTAATTAAAGTGTGACACGTAGGATTCATAATGATAGTTTAGATAGTAAATGTGTCACTAGGACTATAAATACCCCCTACATACTTCCATGGAGGGGTGAGGATTCGTATTGTTTCATAAGTGTGTGTTGTTTCTCTCTCTAAAACACATACACATCTTTTCTTTTTCTCTCACTAAATAATATAATGGCTAAGTTCTTGTTTTAATCCTCTCGCCTCCGGATCAAGTTTATTATCTAGTTAGTGTTCTTATTGTTAACAAGTGGTAATCAAGAGCTAACCAAGGAGTTATGTAATTGTGTTTGTTAGCTCTTCTGGAAATAAGCTTTTACCATAGCTTTTTCTTTACGTATTTTGTGGGCTTATTTTATTTTCAGAAAAAAGGCCACGAATTTTGTTTTTGTGATGTCGGAATGAAACTATTTATTAACAGTTTTTCACCTTTTTTATGAGTTTTTTTGTCCTATGTTTTTCCTAAACTCATTTAAAAAGCAGATTCTAGTCTTTCATATTACAACTTATTTTCTAGCTTTTTATAAACTTCTTTGGACGGTTAAATAGATTCTGTTGTGTTTGGAGTTATCCTGCATATTCAGTAGCTTATTATGTGGTCAATACATCTTTTTGATAAGCTTATTTCTGGTTTAAGAGTTCTTCATAGCGGTTTGGCTAAATGGAACAAAACCCAGATCTAGTTTTTAAGGAAAAAAGTACGAAAGTGACAGGTAGTGGTTTGCAGTGGCGGTTTGCCGTAGCGGTTTGAAAACAGGTGTAGGGTTTACCACTTTTCATGGTCAAACTAAACAAACCTCTGCCCAAATTAAAACTCCACAGCGGTTTGACACATTTAAGGTAGCGGTTTGGTGAACCCACAACCCAAACCGAGTCAACTCGGTATCTACCGACTTGACCCGGGTTAACTCAATGAGTTGCCACCTAGTCAAGAAACCAAACAGAAATGAAAAGAAAGAACAGACTTAAAAATACACCATCAACAATAGCCACATCGTCACAATCAATCCAAATCCAATCCATAAATCTATCATAAACACATCATCTCAAATTCCATCACTCAACTCCATCCATCTCCATCAATCACAAGACTCGAAACATAAATACTAGATCTCAGATTCATTCGTTCGTGTGTATCATTAACATCAAGACCTTTAAAAGATCCAAACATACGAAAATTTATCTCATCACAGATCTAATGTAAAGGTACTTACCTTATTTAATTTTTGAATATAAAGAAAAAACCTATAACAAATCTGTTATAGTCTTTACTTTTGTTTCGAGGTGTAAAACAATAATCAAAACCAAAACCTACCCGAGACCCTAAAGGATCCTGAAGATTCGTCAACAATAATGATAAACGGTTTTGTAGTGATTCATGCTTAATTGATTACCTTGATGATATGTGTGTTTTGTTGGAGTGATAAGGTGGGATTTGTGAAATGAAATGTTTCAATTTTTGTGGCTGTGTTTTGTGTTTCAGAAGAGTGGTGGCGATGGAAATGATGTTTAAGGTTAACTATGTGAGAATGATTAGGGATTCTATGCCCTAATAATACGGGATAGGTGGGATTTATCTATAATGTGTATTTGGTATTACAATTATAGAGTGGACCGGGTTTGGCAATGTGTATGGGCCTCATATATGAATTGATGGAACTGGGCCATATCAAAAGATGTTGGGCCGTATGTTTTTGGTGTGGGCTGGTTTGTCGGATCAATGAAATATTGTGCCAAAGTTTTATTTGTTGATGGTTGATCTAGTCAATAGTATATACGTATAATATCCAAAGTAAAGAAAAATCCAAAACTGCCCTTGAGGACAAAGGTGTGACAACCATGATTTGAGCAGGTTAGTCAAACCCTTAGTATTTGACTTTATGTCTATGGTGATATGCGGCTTATGTGAATTATGTGCTATGTGTATGATGAGTCAGTGGAAATCCACTTTAGAATGTGAGCATTCATAAAGATTGGATTAATGGTGAAAAATGGTGATTTCCTTTTGTTCACTTTTAAGTGACAAGGAAAATAATTATTGGAAATGGAATGCTTTGTCTTTAATGTGTAAGTATTTATATGTATATGTATTTTGTGTTAGTTATTTAAGATAGGCTTAGCGTTTAAGTATTAGATTAAGAAAATGTAAAATTTCTAATTAATAGAAAGTTAGGTTAGAAATGAATAATTATTTTTAGAAAGTTAGTAAACTGCGTTAATACAAAAAGGAAGAGTTAAATTAATTAAAGTTTTTATAAAAACTTGAGGTTTTAAATGTAAATATAAAATATATATATATATATATATATATATATATATATATATATATATATATATATATATATATTAATATATATATATATATACATATATTATATTCCGGCCGTTATGTTTAAAAAAAATATAATTAAAATTAAATACTAATCCTAATTCTAATCTAAAACCTAGTTAGACTTGGACTAGGATTCTATCTAAAGTACCTATAAATACTAAACCTAAAACCCCATTCACCCATAAGTGTCGACCGGCCATAGGGAGGAAAGAAAAGAGAAGTCGAAATTTTTAGGGCCTCGCTTTAAGGTACGATTCGACTTTTAATTCTCGTTCGTCTAATTTTCCTAGTAACTTAAATTGTGATGGATTTAGGTTTAAAATAAGGTTTATAAATTAGGGTAATTAATTTACAGAAATTTTATGATATTATGATGTTAGCTTAGTCATTAGATTAATTAGATTAGCTATTTGAGCATGCGTTAGGGTTTAGATCACTCAAGTTAGATGCGTAATTCACCGCAGAAAGTTAGGCAGTTTTGTAACGAGCATAACTCGGTCATAAAAGATCAAATAAATAATTTACAATATACTGGAGATAACCTCAGAGAGTTTACTTTCTAGAAAAGTCAGCCTCATAAGTTTTTATGGTCGGGAAGTGGGTCAAATGGTCATTACAAAATCAGTGTGTAAAACAGTGACGAATTTCAGTTTTGATTTCTATTTTTCTAAAAATACTTAGACACTGAGTTAGAGGCTCTAAGTCACGTGGAAGTAGTTCATATATTGTGTGTGATCTTTGAATTTTGGCTAAGGTCATAGTGAGGTCTAAGTTGGGTAATTAATGCCATACTTTTAGAAGGTCAGATTCTGGATGAATTTTAAACACTTTGGATTAATGAATTTCTAAGGGGTATTTATAAAAGGGTAGTGACTTTGGGAGAGCTATGGGAGGTTCATAGGACATATATGTAGCATGATGAATTTTGGTTTGAATTATGGGTTTTGTTTCCAAGAGTGTGTAAGTAGGCGTTTAGGCACGAAGTGGAGAGTAAAATTCTGCTTAAAAACCAGAAGTTTAGAGAGTCGCTTTTAAGTATAAAGAAAATATGTTAAGAATGGTAAAGGTTTTTAAAACTGATTTAGACTATGATAGATAGCCATAGGTATCCATCATAGTTGAGGTTACATCATATTGGGTTGAAATGCCTAATTGATGGTAGCTAATAATGTGTTTAATTGTTTAGATTGTTCGTGAAATTTTGTGAAGTTTTATTGGATCTTTTTGGAAGCTAAGCATAGAGGGTGACTTTTCTAGTCCCACTTTTAATTTTTTATTATTGGGATGGATAATGAGTGCAAAGATGTTTTGGAAGTGTTTAATCGCTGCGATACTTGGTTTTACTTGAGGCGTACGGTGTTATGAACGCGTTTATGTGGTTATTATATGTGGTATGCTTAATGTTGTTATGATTTCTGTGTGGTTCCGGTTAGAGGGTAGTGCTTCTACCTATTCCAAATCTAATTGGAGGATTGAAATAAGATCCCATATCTGTGTGAGTCCGGTTGGAGGGTAGTGACTCTACTCATTCCAAATCTAACTGGAGAGTTGAAATAATACTCCATTTTGTGTGGTTCCGATCGGAGGGTAATGGATTGCCCCAGGTTTGTTATGTGGATCGTAGGCACGTTCCATCCCGTTATGATTAATTGTGAATTGTTTGGCAGCCTTTGTGATAACTAGCTTAAATTGTTCTGCCATGATATGTTATGTTAATCGCAACAAATTGTTTTATTTAAAGATTGTTTTGGTGTCTTAAACCTATAACTCTCACCAACCATTGTGTTGACGTATTTTAGCATCATTTTCAGGTGAGCATCATGAGGTTAGGCGAAGTGGCTAGAAAGAGACTGCTAGGGTTGCATGGGAGTTCCCTCCTTTATTTGTTATGTTTGCATGAACCTTTGTTGGATGTTTTGGTTTTATTAGGATCGTGAATTTATTTTTCCTTGTATTGGTGAGACTCCTTTCATTAATACAAGATGATGTTTTGTTTTGGAGTATCGGTATCGTCATGACACAATGTGTCCCATGACTCATTTATACATTTTAGAGTTTCTATATTTTCGACACCATTGTGTTGTGATGATATCCATGACGTTACGCCTCGTGTTTCCGCCTTGGCGGGGTGTGACAATAAAACCCCCTAAAGTATGACCCAAAATGTAACATAGCACAACTCTTTGAGTCTTTTCCATTTCATACATAAAATTACGTGAATATGCAAGTATGTCAGATAAGTAGATAACAGTAGTTGATGGAAATAATGTGAAAGTATGTTTCATTTGAAACAGAAATAAAATTTTATATAGTAGTTTCCAAATCATCCAGGAACCTTGGTAGATATTCCATACCCAGTTCACACAACTCATCAACATGTTGTTTATAAGCATCAGCCCGCTGTTGACATGCATCATCATGTGGTCCTTAAACTTCTAAATAGATAGTCCTCTAAATGGACACGGCAAACTAAGACCGCTTTTTGCATGCATCAGCATGTTTTTTGATGCACCGGGTTACCTGCACCACAACACCTCCTTCTAAACCTCCTTCCTCTTTGATGATACAGAAAATCGTCTCAAAAGCACCCTTAAAGACCAGAATTTTTTGGATTTCCTAGTAAAGTTAATAAAATGAAATAGAAGAAAATGGGTGGAAATCATAGCTTTATTGCTTTATATGAAAGTTGACAGCAGATAGTACCTATGTTTCACGAGTCAAATAGGTGAGATAGTGAACAAGGCCTCATTTCATATGACCTGCAACAGGCAATCAGCATTTGGAGTAAGGATAAAATGGAATACTAGAGTTCAATAAAATTAAAGACTTATATTTGCTATACCAGATCATACCTCGGATTTGTCAAGAATAAGATATGCCATAAGCTGAGTGTATACCTTGTAGGGATGGTTAAGGAATGCTTTCCTGTATATCTTAAGGAGAAGGGTCAGAAAACCTGTTGCTGACCACCTTTCTAGATTAGAAAATCCAAGGCTAGAGAGAATTAAACAAGATGGACTTTCGTTGATTTCCTTCCATGTACGAATCATCCTCATGGTCTATCAATATTAATGAGAAGGAGTGAAGTGGAACATGTGTACACTAATTACGCCAACTTCCTTGTCTTAAAAAATGGTTCCACAACACTTGACATATAGATATAATGAATATAGATATCAAAACAAAAAGTTTTTTTTTTTTTTTTTTAATTTGTCTGATGTTACGAATACATATGGGAGACCAATATTTATTTGAAATCATGCCCGTGATGGAATTCTAAGACGAGTGTTATTGTACATGCATTACACGAGTATCTCGAACATTGGCATACAGTGTCTACTGTTGATGGACATTTATGGGGCTAGATATCAATCTGCCGCGAGGAAGTTTTTTGAAGTCATCATTGTAATTGGCCTCCATACCGATATGTTTCATGGGATCCGTCCAGTATATGTAGTCGAGAATGTGTTGCTTGTTCAGAGGGGAGGAAATATAGTCCTCAGAAAGCCTGATGCCATTGAAACCAATATTCTCGTTTAGGAGGTTTTTGACGATTTGGGGAAATTGACTTCATGGACCTCTTCACTCGGTCACGAAATAAACAAATTACTATCCTTGTTTCGCGTAGATTATTGATTCAAATGTGTTAGGCCGAACGCTTATCTTGAAAGCCTGTTACCTATCTAATAATTGCATCGAGTAGTAGTTAAATCTCTTCGATTGTTTTTTCTTAGCTTTTGGTATGTCCCAAAAGGCGTATTATAAAGTGATGTGGAGAACCACATTTTGGTAACTACCATATGAGGAAAAACATTGAAAAAATATGGGTTACACATAGACTGGCTACTCCATATCATCCCCAAACAAGTGGTCAAACAAAAAACACTAATCGGGCCATCAAACGCATATTAGAAAGAACCGTGAATGGGAATAGGAAGGAATGGGCTGATAAACTTGATGACGTACTTTGGGCATTTAGAACAGCCTATAAATCACCCATTGGTAGCAATCCGTCCAGGATCGTTTACAAAAAAACATGCCACCTGCTGATTGAAATAGAACATAAGGCCTATTGGGCCCTAAGAAAGATAAACCCCGATTTAGATGCACCAGGAAAAGATAGGTACCTTCAGTTAATCCAATTAGATGAATTGAGAACAAAAGCTTACGAACATTCGCAAGCATACAAAGAATGGACTACATGATGGCATGATGCTAAAATTATGGATAAGGAATTCTGAAAAGGAGATGAGGTTAGTTTTCAATTCCAAGATTAAAACTTTTCTGGAAAAACTAAGAATAGGTTGTATGGACTTATACAGTAAGTAAGGATTCACATATGGGAACTGTCGAGGTATGTGGAAAGAATGGAGTCAGATTCAAGGTTAATGGACACAAGTTGAAGAAGTATTATGGAACAGATATGAACGACACAAATGAAATGTTGTATTTCATGAAAATGTAAAGTGGGCATGATTCTAACTTAAAGACTCATTAATAAACAAAAGTGCTCATCGAGAGACAACCAGGCTTTCCAATAATAAATTCTATTTCTCTTTTTGTATATTAGTTGGTTTGCATGTTTCTCACTTTGTTTTGCAGGTTTCAGCAGCTAGGAGTCAAATTTCAAGACTGTCTCGACCCGTAATTATGTGATAAGATTGCTGATATTGAAGCAGTTGCGGCGTAACATTTATGGTTACGCCATAACCCTTATAATTACGGTGTAAACCTTATGATGGTTACGCCGTAACCTAGTAAACCAAAAAAAAATTATACCACATGATTACGGCGTAACCACCGGAGTTACGCTGTAACCTCCTTCTGAAAAACCTTAAAAATAAATTTTAAACATTGCTAAACTTTGTATAAATAAATTAACTTTGTGGGTATGTTCTTTGGAAACCCTTACGAGACTTCACTCGTCCACGTGTGCCACCAAGTTGTTTAAAAGGCTTGTTGCATATGCTAAATGCAACCGTGATTCCTATAAAAGTGAGTTAGGATTGTATTTCATGTTTTCTCTTTGATCAATTTTATGCTTTTAGTTTGTTTTAGTGATCACAGGGGATAAAGAGCTTGCTCGAAGACGGAGATTTTCTGAAGTTCTCCGCTAGTTTATTACATTCTATATGATTGAGAAGCAAAGCTCAAAGAGTCTCTTGTTCTAATTCTACTCATTCCTGTTTATTTCATTTCCTTAGTGTACAATAGGGACATTGTACAAATCAAGTGAGGGGATGGGAGTAGAATTATCACTTGACCTAAGTTTGCCTTCGATTTTCTAATTTTCTTTGAAAATTATGCCAATTTTAAATTTTTTTGTCATGTTTTTCTTATCTAAACTAGAAGTAATCTTTGCAGAATGCACATTACCCGTTATTATTATTTGGTGAGGTTTAAGCCTAATAATATGTTTTCATTATATTATGCAAAAATCCACCAAAATATTGAGTGTGCCGAGTAATTGTGACTTTTTTAAAAACTTGCATGTAACATCATATTCCGAGACCTAATTTGATTAGCAGGAATAATAGTTCGAGAAAGACAACATTTAGGAATTCATTCAACATCAAAACAAACAACCAAACAACACAAAACACCACAAACAAACAAACAATACAATTCACCAAACCAACCTACAAATTCAATTCAAAAAACATCAATCACAAAATCAAAAAATCACAACAAAATTCAAACCCAAATAGCCCCAAATGTGTGTTTATCGACTTGTTATACTGACTTGTTGACCTCCCGTGATAAAACCTTTTTGTTGCACTCACACTAATAAGACCTTGTACACACAAATATAACACCCTAAGCGATCACACTTGTTAATGCCCAATTACTGTCATGTATTCTATCTCACGCCACCGCACTTCTATATCCACTCGCTACCGATCTTACGTTACTCAATGGTCGCCTTACCAACCCTCTAGTTTATATTTATCAACGTTTGAACATTTCTGGCGCCTACCTTAAAGTTTTATATGCGTTTTTTAATGGTAAAATGGGGTCGAAGTAGTTTGATCACTGTCAAGCGTTATCGAAGACATATTATTTTGATCAATACGAAAACCTCCCTGTGTATTGCGATCACTGTGAATATCGAGATGAACTATTTATCTTAAAGTGGGGGGAGATATGTTATTGACGTGATAACAGGAGGAATGTAAATAATACATAAAGTAAAAATACGCATTGGCAAACTTATTAATGCCACTCATAGTATTAATAAACTTCCTGATGTTGTTACGTAAGTTATAAAAACCTAACTTGATATAAAGGTGACGGTGCAACTATAAGGCTCCCCTAGTGGACTTTGGAGGATCTGGTGAGCAACTAATAAGCCATCCGGATGGTTGTGAGAATAATGGGTTTGGCATGCTATTTAATCTACTCTACTCCTCTACTCATGCTCCGCAAAATCTCATAATTAGCTAACCCATTAAGATGGTATGATTGAGTTTTCGCACTTGAAGACTTGGACTAGGGTTGGACAGTAGCCGGTTATGGATACCTATGGTTTTTATATGACTATTTGTTTTGTGTTTTTATCTTAACACCCATTAAATGTGTATTCCATGTCTATCCTGACCCTTTATATCACCCATTAAACCTATGTCACCTATGTTGACTTTAAGAATTATTTAGACCCTAATTCTAGTTGGTGCAGATTTGTGTACTTTCTAAGCTTATGATAGAATACATGCTATAACAATGCAGTTGAGCGATCATCCTGAAAATGAAACACTTAGACTAGTTGAGAGTTGAGTGAGTTTTTATCCCCTTTTCGTGAGGTGTTCGGCTTTGATGTTTTCTAGCATAAGTCTTTTATGAATTCATTTCTCTGAGTTAAGTCGGAGAAATCTTTTTATAAATGATTTTAACAGGTCTACTTGAGGGCAAGCAGAAGTCAAGTGGGGGGATATTTGATAATATCAAATATTTGCTACTTTTTAGTGTCAACTTACCCCCTAAATTACTTGCAAATGTTTCGTAAATACTTGAATTCGATATATTTTCTATTATTTTGTATTTTTCAGGTAAAATGCAGGTAAATGATAAGAAACATGGGAAATGGACGACAATAACAAATAAATATGAATTCTTACAAGACTTTACGACGTAAACTCCTCGAGAGTGTTACACCGTAAACTATTTCAAGCAAGAACACGTCATCAAGCAACATTACGACATAACACAACGCAAGGTTTACGCCGTAACAGTTTATTTTGGAAGGATATCTTAGCTGAGTCAGCATTACGGCGTAACATGTACATATGGTTACGCTGTAACTCATAATATGGAAAGTTAAGTCAGCATTATGGCGTAACATGGCAAAAAGGTTACGCCGTAACGTATTTAAGCTTGGAATATGGAAACCCGCATCAAGGACTTTACGGCGTATATGGTTACGCCGTAAAGTATTCGAAACCTATAAATAGAGTCCTCATTTAGACACTTCGTCATCATCCATTCCATAACCATTCTAAGGGGCGATCAAGGCTTCTACAACTTGAAGAATTTCGTCTGGAGTCCAAGGGAGATCACACTTTTATTACTTTTTGTATTTAATCGTTCAAAACGCATATTGTAAGGATTATGAGTTTTCTAATCAAGTTTTCTTCATTTAATTCTTACTGTGTTGTTGCTATGAGCGGCTAAGCACTTCAAGTGATGGCATAGTTATGAATTTACTATCGTTATAATCTTTGTTTCCTGTTAGATTATGGTTTCGTTGGATATCCTTTTGACTGTCGTGTAACCCTGGGTTTTGGTAATGTTGTGGGTGGCTTAGATCATGTTAGTCATGTTATTAGACTATCAATTAAACATGAGATTAGCAGTGTACTAGGGTAGGATTGGCAACCTATCCCTAGTGTAGGAACTAACCCCGTTACCGCCTCTGTCACCTAATATATTTAAAAAGTACATGAACTCTTTCAAAGAGGGTTAATAATCTGTATAGGTTATTAGACTAGTTCTTGGGATAGTTGGGATCAATCACTGTAACTTGGTTGCCCTACATTCGAGAATTTAAAGGATTCGGGATGCAAGAAATATAGGCAGACTAAAGATATCTATTCAGGTCTGTCGACTTTAGAAACCACTAATAAAACCATAGTTTAACATTGCACAGGAAAATGTAGTTATAACGGTAGTAATGAAATGACTAGGCTAGCACGCATTTCTCCCTGATATCTTTTAGTTTTTTTAATTTTTGCTATTTACTTTCCTGTAGTTTTAAAAATCAATCTTAAAACCATTTTCAACGTGATAATTCAAATTAAAATTAATTTACACTTAGCTCTTGGGACGACCTCGGATTTACCATCTCTACACTACTCGCGACCGGGTACTCTGCCCGTTAGTGCGTCTGCACGGTAAATCAAGTTTTATAAATTTAAAACTTGAACAAAAATATTTTAAAATAAAATACGTATCACATAGGCATCAACCTAAAAGGATATATATATATATATATATATATATATATATATATATATATATATATATATTAATCGAACTATCCTCAAAGATTTCAGAAATCTCAACTTCTACACCATTAGCTGTTTCCACTATAAATGCTCTATCTAATCTACACGCATCCTTATTTAAATAGTGGCAAAAAGTAGCAGATACAAAACTTTTATTTACACCAGAATCAAACGACACATTAGCATAGATATTGTTGACGAGAAAAGTACCTGAAACCACATCAGATGTCTTCATTGCGTCATTGATAGTCATAGTGTATGCTCGACCCTTAGCTTTTGGCATATCCCCACCTTTATCAGATCTTCCATCCATTAGCTTCAAATTTCCTAATGTACCCTTTTCAGTTTTAGAAAAATATGGGCTCTTTGTGTCTCTTCTCTACATTCATACAAGACCTTAGAACCTGGACCTTCATCTTGAAATGTGTCTTGATTTCCACACCTTGTAGCATTCTGTAGACCCGACCTTACATTCACCTGAAATGCATGCGATTACCCACTTCATACATGTCGGCTTACGCTTCGTGTCTCTTTGTTCTTCTTATACCTTTATTCTGCCTCTTCAAACTTCCCCTAGTTCTTTCCCTCTTCATTTAGGAACTGCCCCTGTGGGAAACATTCTGCGGTAAGTTTTCTTCTTTTTCATTCAGGCACCTGCATCCATTGCCTCCTGATAAGTTTTAGGCCTTGTAGCCTTCACAAGTTCTCTAATTCCTGAATTCATTCCCCATATGTAGCGGTGAATTCTTCTCTCTTCACTTTGAACATGATGTTTGGCAAATCTAGCTTTCTCATTGAAGCGAGTCGTATACTCACGCATAGACATGTCCCCTTGCTCTAAGTTCAAGAACTCATGCTCTAATTGCTACAACTCACCCTCGGGGCAAAATTTGTTGATGACGATCTTTTAAAACTCTTCCACGTCATACACTCTATAGCTTTCTGTCACGAACATCAATATGATTCATGTCCCACTAAAAACAAGCTTAGACTTGATTGAATGAGTTGCATACTTAACTTTTTATCTATCCTCATAGTTGTAGTATTAATTATGATTCCATTGCCCTAATCTAACTTCTATGGTAGTCACTGCCACACCTTCACCATTAAACTCTGGTGGATTGCAAGCAGAAAAGGTCCTGTAAGTACAACCCTTTCTCTTACGATTCACATAGTTGTTTTCATTTTCAGACCCCTCTTTCCACATAGTCACCACCTCAGTTGTGATTCTGTTACTCCCACTATTGGCTGAATTGATTTCATTTGATGTATTTCTAGTGTTCCTGGTATTCATTGTGTTTCTGGTAATACGGCTCACTGTGTTCTCATGTGTCATTTCGTGTTCTCTCTGCAATTAAGCATTTCGATTAGCTTTGAGTGTTTGTGCAACTATATTAGGTACAAAACCCTGTAATGCCTTAGCAATCTCTACAACTATCATCACTCTAGATTGTTCTTATGTAATTTTCACTCCTCAACCAACTCCTCTACCTCTACTACTTCCCTGGCGAACTCCTGAGCTAGCTTGAGCTGAAGACACGGTACCCTGTTCAACTATTTTGATTCCCCTTGGGGTTCTTCCTCTTCCCCTACCATATGGGACTGCAACTTCAGGCTCAATGAATTGCCCTTTCGGATTGGCATTGTTTTCCTGAGCATTATCCTCAGGAGTCACTAAAGCTGTTCTTACTGAGTTTTGAGACATTCTTGCCTACTGTAATTTAAGATATATTAAATGGTAATTCAATCTCAATTTAATGTAAACGAGGAGCATCAATGATAAAACAGATAAGTAAGTTATAATGTCAGTTAAAGGAAACGAATATCAATCAACATAATAGTTCATATCTAGCACATACATGTACCTGTAAATTCACAATGACATTGGCCAGATATAATTGTCAAGTTACCTTACATGGGTGTTCTAGATATTAGTATCATGTATCTTAATGGTCGTCCTTAGTCATCTACTACCAATCATGCTTTATTTTATTCTATGCATTATTTCTCTATACCTTATCCCTTGTGAATCTTAAGTTCAAGTCTAGGTGTCTAATTTACGCACCTAAGTCCTTAAGGTTATCTCTGATACCAACTTGTCACACCCCAAAATATAAGCGCATGACTAAAAGAAAAATCTCTTAAATGAACTAACGTCACTTAAACATTTATCTCAACTAACAACGAAAGTCTTAAAACTTGAAACACAGTCTGACTAAAAGCAAAGTTGTCTAATGAAACAAACATAACTAATTAAAGCTTTCAACTAAAACTAAATGGCCAACCTCTTTTAAGCCTTCTCTTTTCCTTTTGAGCTCGAAGCCTTATCTTTTCCTGAGATACATGCTAAAAGGTCAGCTACGCTGGTGAGTTCATGCTTTAATTATATATAAAATACTGCACTCAACAATAAAATCATGCCGCTTTGAAATACTAATAACAAGAAAATAATAACTTGCACATAATGGTTCGTTTTCAATTTACTACACGACCTGTTGGTTTACTTTATAACCTACCGAATTACTAAACGGACATATCATGATATAATCTACTATCTCACTTCTAGTGCTAGCATCAAATAAGCAAACTGAACTTTCAAAACATATGGCATGAATAACTAAACAAGTAAAAACGCATTCTTACACAATACTATGCATGTATCCCAGTTTGGGAAAAGTCTCATGAAACTCACCTTGCACTTCGACTAGCTTTTACTCTTGCTAATAAGGCCTCTATAAAACGTTGTTGTTGCTAAAACCGAACTACAAGTTGACTCTAAACGCCATGGCTTTCCTTGCTAATTTTCTCTCCTCAAACTGCCCTTTTTCTTAACCTAGGTTCTTGAGTCGTTTGTTTTTTTTCTTTTTTTTCCAGGGATAATGAGCAGTTATTAGTATTTATCTAGGAGTAGGCCAAAAATAACAGGAAAACTAAACTGATTCCTAAACGAGTCAAACTCATTCAATTTATAAAGCATTATACACTTAGCCTCCTTCTTAGTTCAAGTATGATCTCTAATAATTCTTTTTGCTTATTACTCAACTAAATAAACATGTAGTATTAAGGCTGATTAAAAATAACAAAAATACGGGTCTTACAGTTGGAATTGCAGGACTTATTCTTAACATCAACAATTTGATGAACTTCATTACAAAGTAGTTGCTAACAAAAGTATTCGAGCAACTCGTTTAGAAGATTGACATCCGATACCTGAAATATTATATTGAGGAGGAGCATTATGCGCACTGCACTCTTAGCCTTTATCAAGTTTTTATCCCATTAGTTTTTTCTTGAGAAGGTTTTTAATGAGGCAGTCTAAAGCGTATGATAAAAGATGAATATCCAAGGAGGAGTGTAGTAAATATTAATGATAGGCTTATGTATATCCACCATTATCTCAACCGGCCCATTACGTTTTACCTGTATTTATCTAACTTATAAATACTACATGCTTGTAACCTCTTGAGATCATAACTCAATAAAGAATCCTCTCTTCCTCTCTCATTCTTATGTTTTTATTTATTATTTTTTTAACAAATTTATCTATTTTTATATTTTTCTGTACCAAATAAGAAAATTGAATCCAATTGTATTTCTCTTAGAGGCATTTGGAATTAAAATGGCACAAAATTTCGTGTTTGGTTCACATAAAGAAGACAATTTAAACCTCCTGAAATTCTAAAAAAGGAGAATTAAAAATTCCTCCACTAGTTGAAGCATTTTAAATGGTTGTGAGACATGAGATCCATAATGTAAATATGGACATATATATCCCTCACAAGTCAATGTCACAAAAGTCAAAATACATGTTTATCTTTCTCATTTGGGTTATTTCTTACTTCATCTCACTGTAATTTATATCTATGTCACGAAAGAAAAGTTATACAGTGTAATCATCATCTTCTTGGAATCCTTTTTTCTTTTTTACTTTAAATTATAGCCACAAATTTGTATCCTTTATGTGGACTATAGCCTCCAAAACATATCTAACTCCTTCGAAATTTTGTATTCTAACCAATTCGTTTCATCTCAGTTCATGCTTCCTTCAATTGTTGGTTCATTCAATTTCGCTAAATACAAGTCAACCACAGGTTCGTCTTTATTAGGTTTAGAAGGGAAAATTGAAATTAAGAGGGTAAGCTAAAAGTGTTGATTAAATATATGATGGGGCTTTCTAATTAATCGTTACCTAGATTTGAATTTTGTGTAATTAAAGTCTCATGTTCATAGCAATTTTCTAAAATTTGGTACTGGCTTTGTCATGTTGGTACAGGTAGGAAGATGATGATAGTGGAAGAGACAAGGGCAATTGTGTCATTTATCAATTTGCATATTTAAATTGCTGTGATATGTAGTTCGTGAACCAAACAAGAATATGAAATTTCTGACTTTTATATTTCCAGCAATTCTAATTTCTCTCATTTTAAATTCACGAACCAAACGCCCCTTTATATATTTTCTCTGTATCAAACACATCCTCCTTATGTCATTTCTGCTAACAAACATACCCATAGGAATTCAACCATCTGGGAATGTTAAAGGTGGAAATCTTAAAGGTGGAAATGTTAAGACTGCTGGAAAGGTTAAAGGTGTTGCAACTAGTTCAAAGGCAGCTGCTCAAAATGGAAAAAAAATGTTGCAGCAAGTGGAAAAGGATCAAGCCAAGCAACTCAGCCATCTGGGAATGCACCTAAGAAGCAACCAAAGAAGAAATAGCTTTTTTTAGGATAACTGTGTTCTCTATCTGTTGAATTTCCTAAGTTTTAGTACTTTAGTATTTAAACTTTAAATATTTTGTGTCGGTATTTTCAATAGTTGCATTGTTATTGCAACTAAAGACTTGAATGTTGTGGGATATTTGATTGTTGCTACCATGCTTATAACAATATGCGCTTTTGGTTAATTATGTCTTAAGTTGGCATGTTTGTGATCTGCATATTTGATGTCTTGAATTGTCAGTTGTTTAGTCTGCATATTTGATGTCTGGAAGGGGTTAATCCTTTTCCACTTGCTGCAACATTTTTTAGTCTGCATACTCATTTATGGGATGCTAATTGTCTGCAAGTGTCATGCTTCTGGTCTGGATCATTCATGTCTGCAATCTTTATATTTTGGTCAACATTTCTTAAGTTTGATGTATGCAAAACACATTTTGTTTTGGTCTGCAATTTGGTATACTAAGTTCTGCATTATACATTTTGTAATGCTCTTTAACTCTCATGTATGATGTATGCAATTGTAGTGTATGTTTGTTGACTTCAAAAAGTCAATTTATGAAATTACCTAATCTTTCAACTAAAGGTTAAGGTATATGTTTGATTCAGGTCTGCATATCCAATGAAACACACATAGTAATACTTGTTGACTATTAAAACACCCAAGCAAATTCACAGTTGTTGACTATCAAAGGTCAAACACAGAAATGGCACACAAAAGTTCAAGTCACAGGGTTTAACTGATAAGCAACATTTTCATTACATGGAACAACCTTTTACAAAACACAAAATTCATGTTGCTATTACATCATACATAACTAAATCATAACACCATAAGAAAAATCCTAGGTCATTTTAAAGTTTTTTTAGGTAAACATGCAGAACACAATAAACAACCCAAAAGCCAACCAATACATATACAAATACTGCCTAAGCCTTGCACGATCTGCTTCCAATTGTCTGACATAGGCTTTAATTTGATTTCTTGATCTTAAAAGCCCAGGTATAATCACCACTGCACGTTCACACATTGGGGGATCCATCCAATGAAAGAAAATGCAAGGAGAGTCTTGTGTATAGCAACAAGAAAAAAATTACTAACTAATTCTTTAACTAATAGATCCTGATGAATAAATGCACAAAATCAAACGCATTACCCTTCGTGGACAAGCATAGAACCTTCGACCTGGGTTTATGTTGGTCTAGGAGGTAAGTATCATTGCCCTTCGTCCACAAACACAAAACGGATGATCCATGATCTGATTTTGTTTATTAAGGTTTGTTAGTGATTTTGATTTGAGGAAAAAAAAAGTGTGTCAAGTGTGTGTTTTCAAAAAATGGCTCGTACTATTTATTAAAGAGGTGGGGTAGTTGTGTTAAAATATTAGATAAAAAGGAAATGACCAAAATGCCACCACTTAGGATGGGCTAAAATGGAGTTACCGAAAAAAAAATTGACCGTTGGAGTTAGGGATGGACGATGGTATGTAGTTTCATTATAGGGATGGACGAGGCAAAAAAAAGATCAGGGATGGGCATAGGGATTCCGCCCAAACCACAAGGACGAACCATGTAATTTACTCTATTTTTTTAAAAAAAAGCTATAAAATAAGCTAAACTAAGCACTTTAATAAAGAGACTTTTAACATAAACCTTCCTTTTTAATCTCGTTAGCCGATTGGATTATTGTTATTGATCGATCATATAATAGATGTTTGTAGAATAAAACCCCCAATTTTATCTAGGGTTTGGTGCTTTAATTTTTGTTTAAAATATGTTACCAGGCTTTGTTTTTTTAATGATCATCTTCTTTTCCTATTAAATATCCAAACATTTCAATTTCACCTTGTGTTTATTTCGCGAATGTAAAAAATCATTTTAACCCTCACTGTCAATAGAGTTGTTACCAAATATAAAGGTAAAATGGTGATAGGAGGATTTCAAATTTTTCGTGTTTTAATAGGAAACTAAAAAGCATTAAACTTTTAATTATATAGAATTATTATGTATTTTTATCATGTTATTTTTGTAAAGGCATAGGGTATTGTTGTCGCTTTAGTTAGAATTACACAATTATGATTGAAACATATTATTTTGCGCGACAGATATATTTATTTTGCATCAACAATGGATATGGAAGTGGATCCCTCTCAAGAAAACAGATGGAACCTTCAAGATGAAGTCGATACGCTAGTTGAAGACATACTGGAACTTAGTTTCTCTGATTTAAAAGAACAGCCTATGCTTTTCTCCACCAAAGAGGAGTATGGCGATTACCAATGGTAATGCTATATGTTGTTTCTGCCTGCGTTTTTTTACCCTCTTTGGTACCTTTTGATTTTTTTTTCTGAATTATTATGACAAATTTACAGCGAGAATGTCTTAAGCATATGGTTTCAGTTAAGAGATAAGCCCCTCGAACAAATGTATCCACATATTATAAAAGCAAGAGATGTTGGAGAGGTAATGTTACCCAATCATGCTTTTTGAGTTTTCTTAACCAACACAGAATGTTGTCTAAGTTTATGTTTCGGTTATTATAGGAAATTAAGAAACATCTTGAGGAGCGGGATGACATGATAAAAGAAGCGTCCGTACATGATATTGGTTTTGTCACTTTTAAGTTATCAGGGAAATGGATTGCGGAGGTATTTTTTTTTCCAATTATTTTTAAAACATACATTACAGTTTTCACCTTTGTCTACACTTTTTTCTTTGCAGAGCATTTATAAGATGGTAAGACAGGGTATAGAAATATGGGCACCAAAACTTTATCTGGGAAAGGTGATGATAAACTCTCCATCCTTGGAGAATGATACAGCAGAGGGAATGCGTTCCGCTTGGTTTCGACGCTCTTATATTATAAACACGCTAATTCGTATACTCAAATATTCTAAAGCTGATATCACCGTCTTTACAGAATATCCTCAGGTACATATGCAGTTGATCTAGCTGCTTGAGTATTTATTATATCAAATATCGTTTTGCTGTTTATGAGTATAATAATTACCATTTATTTTTCAGAAGGATGACAAGGAAAAAGCTCAGTGCAAAGTGAAAGAATGCTTTTCTATTGAAGGAGATGGAATTGTGACGATATCTGTTGTTGGACCTAAAGGAGAACGGGAACCCATTATTCGTGGGAAGAAAGATGGAGGTTTCGGAAATGCTTCTAAAGATCTCAGCAATTTGTGGTACATACTTTACTTGCTGAGTATATCTATTTATTAACTATCTTATCAGTGGTGCGCCTGAACTAGTCATAGTTTAAGATATCTTCTCTTCATGTGTGCCTCTCGTAATATTTATTTAGTGTAAAAAGTGTTACATTTCACCAATGATACATGAACAGTGGCTTTAAGATCTTCTGTCTGCATATGTAGGTATGGACTTGAATGTGAAAAAGCAAATTGGATAGTAAACGTGATTCCCGTACAACAACAAGAGTATTATGAAATGTGCTTCACTGTAAGTAATTTTTACAAAGCAGCATAACCGATAACTTGTTCAACTTTACAAGATGGAGAAACTGACTACTTTTTTTTTTCAGGCTGCTAGAGAATCACGGTGGCTCCCGGAGGATAGGTACGAATCCCCTGGCGCGAGTTATGCTGGATATCGAACCTGTAGTAATGAAGTAGATAAGTTAATCACGTTTCTTCAGCAACTGCAAACGGAATCTGTTGAGTTGCCCACAACATTACTAGATAATGCTCTTGCGTAAGATTATCATGCTTTTATCATATTTTTTACCCTTATTGTACTTTAATCAAATTTTTATCTCCAGAATCTTTTATATTGAATTTAACAATGTCTGCACCGGCTATTTTCTTTGTTTCAAAAAACGAGATCCCCTACTTTCAGGTCAACTTTCGTACTTATTCGTATTCAGTGCTTTGCGTTTTCTGTTCTTAACAGGTATACGTTCTTGAAAACCCATAGATTGGCGGATTGTACATTGAATCTTGTTGAGATGGTTAAGGAAGAGGTATACATTCTAATGATGTTATGCTACTGTATATATCTCTCATCAATTTTGAAATCTTTACACCTATCTTGTTTTTGATATAGGGAAATACTATTCGGCATCTATTAAGAACACAAACTCAAATTCGTTCATTTACTACAAAATATAGTGAAGACGTCGATGAGTTAAAGAAGGTAACAATTTCTTTTTCGTTTCATTGTTACAATTTCTCATTTCGGCCCCTATTATATTGCATTCTTGTTCTTGAATAATAAGTTAACCGTCAAATCTGTTACAACTTTCTCATGTCGGCCCTTAATTGTTTGCAACAGGCTTCAGAGTTAACATTAGGTGAAGGTGAAGTATGGGAGGAAGGTGTAGAACGTGTGTTGGGATTGCATTTACTCATGTTTACAGAGGTGTCTTACTGAACTTTTACTACGTGTTTGAACATACACACTTAGTTGAAGTTATAAAGCCTAGTTTTTGGAACTGAATACTTGGTTTAATTTCCTTAGGTTACTCTAAAACATTATAGTTTCTTCTAATATGCTCTTCAATGTATAGTTGGTTGAGCTTATCTAGTCTCATGCTTAAGGGAAGCAAGAATACAAAATGAAATGTAGCTTGCTAGACCATAAGGAAATTTTGAGAATAATGAAACGAAGATTTAGACTTTACTGGTTAAAAGGCTAGTTTGGTTTTTAACTCGGCAGAAACATTGGGGTGAATAATCAATACTGATTTACTTGCCTACATGAAGACATTCTACATATGTAGAAGAAAAAAGCAAACATTTTCGTCGTTATATTTATTTCTAAATTTATAAATATGAATATGTATATGTTATTATTGTATTAATGATCTTACTTTGTCTTTCAGGTTCTCAAAGAGTCTTGTGCATCTATCATGCCACATATTCTGTGTAAATACCTTCACGATTTATCTGAGAAATTTGAACGTTGCCGCAAATCTTACGAGTCCTCTGTGTGCGAGGTATATTTGCTTACATATGATTTTTCTTACACACTATAGAAATTAATCTGCCTTTCTCTTAAACTAAAGTTAAATTTTCAAAAAGTTTATTTGATTTTTTAAAAATGGCAAATGATGATTAGCGTAATTTCGAAGGTTTTGCTAGGTTAATGGGCATGCTCAGCAGAAAGTAGATCATTGATGTATTTACTTACCAAATGCTTTTTCTCATACAATGTTGAAGTTAATTTCTGGTTCTCTTAAACCAAGTTAATTTTCTAAAAATGTATCTGATTTTTATAAAGACATGTGATTATATTTTGTTAAGATTAAGTGTAAATTTTGGCAGGTTGGGGTTGTTGTGGAGCCAACAACCAGATTATTGCTGTATGAGGCGACTGCGGTGGTAATGGAAAAATGCTTTCATCTTTTGGGGATCAATTTGGTATGCATTATCTAGTTGAATTTTTTTATAATATGGTTTAGTTTTTCCGGGATTGGATATGCGGGACTATTTTTTGAGATTCATTTAAGTTTTTGGGTTTAAGTTATTTAAATTAAATTTGTTTGGGTGTATTAAGATAACATTAAAACTAACACCATACTAATGAATCAGTTCATATTTAAACAAGTCACTATGAAGAAGTAAAGTATAAAAAACAAGTTTTATACAACTCAAGTTTTAAGCTTGTTTAAATTTGTTTGGGAGTATTTATAGAAACTAGGTCAAACAATTCCACATTTTCTAACAAGTTTTAAACTTATTTTATTTGTGTGTGTAGGAATCTTCATCCCCGGAGGAATTAATTGCCCAATCACTGTTAGCACTATCATCCGCTAAACGACCAATGGATGTAAATGCTCCTATGGCTGATGTGGGGTCTGATAACAAAAAACAAAAGACGACTGTTGGTGGCGCTTCTGAGGATAGTATCATTACTCATTTGTTTAGTCCTGTTGTTGCCAGGTAACTATCAGTTTTGATATCGAAAATAATCAGTCTTTTTATGCTATGTTTAATTCATTTTATGCAACATAAGTAAGTATAGGGTTGTTTGCATAAAGTATCGTTCCTTTTCATTATGCCTATGAAAAATGATTTTGTGTAAAGGCTGGGTCGTTTTTTAATTTGTAATCGTAATATTATAAATAATTAAATTAAACTTACGTATAAATTTAACAATTTTGTTAGTTTTATGGTTTTGACTCAGAGTTCCATCTTCTAGTCACTCAGAGTTCCAACTTACGTTTTACTTCAATTTCAATCTGTGTGTAGTTCGTTTTTTTTTTGTCGTAAATTTGAGTTATTAAAAGAGAGTTTCTTTTGGGTCAATAAAGTACTTATCAAAAGACGGGTCAACATCAAAATGCTGCTTGAATAAAGTTGTCAAATATACCTTCTGTAATTTTTTCATTTTTTAATTTGTGGTTTCTGTTTTGGTTCTCATCAGGGATCCACCTAAAAATCCTCGGTTTGAGCCATTTTCAATTTCTCTCAATATTCGATCAAATCCTGAGTTTCAAAGGGGTAAGCTGCTTGGACAAATTTCAGTATCAGATAATGTTGGATTACTATCAGATGCGTGGGTGGAAACATTTGAGTCCGAATGTGGTCTTGTTCATTTATTCTACCGTGAGTGGTGTGATTCGGAAGACATGTATAACTTTGGGTATCTGTACTTTGGCAATATCAGTTCGCGTCAATCAATTCCATTCTCTTCCTATATGGAGATTTGTATGAAACTGTTTGTCACTAATGATGAGAAGGATGCTGTTTTTCAACTTTGCGATCACGAGTCTGACATAAGCTTCTCAAATTTTTGGAAAAAGGATATAGATAGTACCTGCTGCGCGATTAAGGTTCCGGGTAAGGATGGTCATGTAATGATGCATTACATTTTGTTAAAGGATGCGGTAGATGCTGCTATTGAGTTAAAGTGTACATCGCTTGATGATAATCTAAAAGTTTATGGAAGGATTTTTGCTTATTATGGCGGTAACTTTGATTATCAGTGCGACGATGCAGCTCTGAGCTTACAGAGAAATTTCTACACGGCACTACTCTGTGAAGTCGATCCTAGTTCTGTTTCAAGTGGTGCTCAAATTCCGCTGAGGAAATCCTTGATGGCAGTACCAAACAAGGACGGCTGCCTTGTAATTGAATTTATGCTAACAGATGAGTTTGGGAATGAGATTTTGAGCAAGTCTTGCCAATTTTATTCGCAAACTAAAGGCACCAAAGAAGCTGATCTTGATGGGTTAGGTTTCTCTTTCCACCTTAAAGTGGATTGGAGCCAAGGTGAAGGTTGCGACAAAGCTGGTTTGTATCTGCAAGAGAAAATTCAAAAGGACACAGTGGAAATCACATGATTTCCTTGGTTTGGTAAATCGGAGAAATGGAAAAAGCGGAGAAAATCAAGGTCTGGAGAATTTGATGCCTTTGTATTTTGGTTCTTTTATTTCCATTCTTTATGGTGTGGAAATCAGAAAACTTGTCTCTAAATACTTGTGGCCTACTGTTAGTTAAATAGTATGAGATGTTTGCACTCTTAAGTTGTTGATTTATGCAGGTAACATCATATCATTTGGTCATGCTCTTTAGAATATTGATTTCATCCATCTCTTGGCATGTCAGTTTCATTGCATTGTTATATATACAGGTCGTTTGTAAACTCGATTAATTATTCGAGACAAACATTCGATCTGAGCAAGCTAAACGAGCCATTACTAATAATATACTGAATTGGCACATTCCTCAATTTCAAATAGGGTAAATCGCATAAAAGTGTATTATACTTTATGTCGATTTGAATTTAAGCTACTCAATTTTTTTTTCCTCAGTTTAAAGTATCAAACTTATTTTTTGAGCAATTTAAAGTTTTTTTGACTTTTTAAAAACGATTACCGGTTATAATTTTAGTCGAAATGAATTTTAAAAGTTTAATTATAACAAAACATCACTTTATTCAATCATTTCAGCTGAAAAAATGACCTATAACATCTTTCGAAAAATCACAAAAACCTTAAATTGCTCAAAAAAAAAGTTTGATACCTTAAATTGAGAAAGAAAAAAGCCGAGTCTTAAATTCAAATTGACCTAAAGTATAATACACTTTTATGCGATTTGCCCTTTCAAATAACTTCAATTTAAGATAGTTAATAATCATTTAATTTGAACTTAAAACCATCACTAAGGGCATCTACTATGGTGATTTATGAAAATGTTTATAAAGTTATAAAGAGGTCTAAAAACTTGTAAACCATAGTGAATATCCATTTCAAGCTTATGTGACATGAAGAGGTCTATGATATTGGACCTTTTCATAATTTAATGCATTTGAATATGTGAGATGTTTATAAAACTTGAAAAGATTTATACATAGTAGGGATATGTTTATAAAATTATAAGGTTTATAAATTAATGTCATAATACAATTATAAATCTTTAAAAATATTTACCATAGTAGATTATTATTACTATAATAATATACCCAATTGGCTCATTCTTCAATTTCAAATAACTTCAATTTAAGATAGTTAATAATCATTTAATTTGAACTCAAAACCATCACTAATAAGTTATAACTATAATAATATATTGAATTGGCTCATTCCTCAATTTCAAATAACTTCAATTTAAGATAGTTAATAATCATTTAATTTGAACTCAAAACCACCAGTAATAAGTTATAACTAGCAAGGTATTCTTGCAATGCGACGTTGGATACATACTGGTTACATTTTTTGGCGAACAATTTTTGTTCTTTTATACGTTTTTTATAATAATAACTCTACGAAATATTGATAATTTTTAATTAGGATAACTATCAACCATAACAACAATGCAAACTATTTCATATCTAAATGATCATAAGGTTTGAATTAAAGACGATAGCATAGGCAACATCTTTGATACATAAATTAAAAATAGACGTCACTGCAATAGCATAAGCAGCATCTTTGATACATAAATTAGTAGGTTTTATGACGGATTGTGTCTGAGAAGGAAGTGGTAGCGGTGGAGGAGATGATGTTTTAATTTAGAGAAAGAATGAATAGAGAGGATTTTGAGAGAGCATAGATTTATGCTTGTATGTATTTTTGTTTTGTTTGTGACAGAAACTATGTGTTTTATAGAGAGTGATAATGGAGGGTTAAGGAGGGTTGTTACTATGATGGTGATAAATGAGCCGTTACAAGTCAATGAATTATTAAATACTATATAGATGTTACAACTTAAATATTAAAAGGCTTTATTACATTTTAATTTCGAGCAAGGAGATGTTACAATTTAATTCTTTAACTTCTAGTAAATTATTGACCATGTTTATCGTCTTAGAAAAACTTTTCTTTTATAGTAATGTTTTATTGTTTTAAATTTTTAAGACTTCTTTTTATTAATCCATTATAAAGTAGTATAAATACGTTAAATTCTACTAGCATTAAGTAAGATAGCACTAGATGCTCGCTCCTGTTGCTTTCTTAGGATTTTGTTTATATATCCCTTTTCATTTGGTTATTTTTCCTTCTTCGTCCGACGTGGGATAAAATCTCTTTTATTTTTAAAATATTACCCAATAACGCCATTCATGAATAGCAAGTATCACAACTTCGTACGTACCGTATCAGAGTAAAAAACTGTTAGCCATACGATTTGTAGTTATCCATATGATTTGTAGTCATCCATATGATTTGTAGTCATCCATATGTTAGTTGTACATTTAATATGATTAATGTATAATTGGCTGGTGATTAGCATGATTAGTAGGTAATCAGTATTTACCCAAAATAGCTCTTGTATAGGCTCTTTATATATATGTACTCTTTGTGTAATGGACATACGAAAATCAAGAAAAGATATTACCATCTTACATGATATCAGCCTAAAACACCGATCCTAAAACACTAACTCATCCAATAATAGTCGTTCATTACTGTGTGCTAGGTCACACATTGTGTTTGTCGTGCTTTAGGTCGCGCATTATTTGGTTTTAACGTGCAAGGTCTCGTCCAGTTTATTGTTTCTGTGGTTATTGTGTTTGTTTTGCTTTAACCCTAAAAATCCTTGTTTGAATTCTACAACTCCACGTGCACAATACCCGACTTTACTACAAACCCTAATACACATATTCCACATACAAACTATACAAAACCCTTTTTCTGCTTACTGTTCCAATTGACATATACCCTTCATCACTATTTTGTTTCACCATGACAGGCTCGGATGCATCCACTATCACCCCTCTCTCCGAGAAACTCTCATTGGTTACGCATCATCATCTTCTTACAAGGGTCCCAGTCAAGCTTGATCTTGACAATTGAAATTTTGGGTCTTGGGAGTTTTTCTTTGAAGAATTGTGTACTAGTTATGAGGTTGACAAATACCTTCGTAGTCCCATTAACGAAACAAGTGCAAGTTCATTAGCACCACTCACACCTGAAGAAACCAAAGTTGATAAGATTGTGCTCTCTTGGATACTTTTCACTCTTTCCGATTCTCTTCGTGCTAGGATTGTTGTGGCACACCCTAAGTCTGCTAAGGAAGCATGGAGCCTTATCTCCGATATTGTCAAGGATAATAAAAGATCTCGCACTAATACATTGAAGGCCGAGTTACGTTCTATTAAGCTTGGGGATCAAAACATGGAATCTTATTTTCAAAAAATTGATTCCATTGTTAACATCCTCACTAGTCTTGACGCTCGTCTTAATGAAGAAGATGTAGTTCACTATGCCCTTGAGGGTCTCCCGGATACATACAACCAAGTTTGTGGCTACATGCATTGGAAGGACACCTTTCCTGATCTCAAAGCGGTGCGCTCCTTGTTAATCGCCGAAGAGATGAGATTAAAGTCAAAACTGCTTGCTTCGCCTATGGATTATTCCTCTCCTATGGTTTTTGTATCTGGCTCAAGCAACAATTCACGTTCTTCATCTACGGCTTAAGGTAAGTCTGGAAAACCTTGTTTCAACTTTGCTAAGGGAAATTGTCGTTTTGGTGATTCGTGCCAATATGTTCATGATGCTAATGCTCGTGTACCTAACGCTACTAGTGGGTTTAATAAGGGTCGTGGGACTAGTGACAACTCCACCAATGATCTCTTAAATAAATTGCTAGTACAATTGGGAAAATTGGGAATGAATGTCACATATTGGTACCAATGTGACCTTGCCAAATACTGTCGCACCTACTGTTTCTTCATCAATTAGCCCAACCCAAAATTCTAGTATGCCCATTGCTTATTATGCTAGCCAAAGTCCTATTGCCCCTACTGGCCCAACTGTAACATTTCATACTTTCAGGTCATTTACGACGCTATTTAATCCACTATTTATTTTAGTCTCGTACGCGTTTACTTTTAATTCTTATTATATAGTTAAATCGCGTAAGCTATAAATTATCATTTAGCGTAATCGGGCACCAAACAAATTAAAGTTTTCGTTAAGCTAGCAATATATTATTTTTACGAAAGTAATTATTATCTTTTATATTTTTTTTATCAGTTACGTAAAGTTTTTACGTTTCGCGATAAATTTCGTTTAGGCATACCCGGAACCACAAAAATAAATTTACGCTTGAGCAAATACTCATTTTTTTTATTTTCAATACTCAAAGTTTTATAAAACTTTATCCACATTTACCCCTTGGGCCGAATTTACCATAAAAGAAATAAGCTAGATCATACATTTCTCAAGTATACATTTTAAATAAGAACTATAACTTATAATGAGCAAGTAACAGTTTCATCCTTTTTCTTTTATGCAAGAAATATCTACCCAACACTTTCCACACTTTCATGGGATAATCTACACATAAGGAGACATAACAACACATCACATTATCTATGGTACATGTACATACAATGAGTTAGTAAGACTTGGACTAAGGACTGGTAGTTTTGACCATTTTCTTCCCCTTTTTCTTCTAGTTGCCATCCCCCCCCCCCCCTCTCTTTTCCATATGATAAAGTCTTTTTGGTCTTTGTTTTATACACTTGAAAGACTTATAAGTCTTATACTTGCACTCCTAGGAAAGATAAAACTTATACACTTTATCCTTTGGTAAAAATCAAAGTTCATTCTCTCCCTTTTGTCACATAAGCCCACGGCTCACCCCTACTCTATATCTAAGATATTTCAAGGAAGTTTAAAGGCTTAGTTAAGCCTTTACAAGCATTAAAGCAAGGAAAAAGAAGCTAGGATTTTCTAAGATTTGCAAGCTTTGGTAAGGGTGTGATTTGTTTGTCATTCCTCACTCATTCACCTAAGGTAATCTAAAACCTAATCATTTTTATTACTTATGATTTCATGTGTATATATAATGTTTATATGGCTCATCACCATTAGGATACTTTTAAACATGTAAAATGAACTTTTACTTATGAACATGATTTTGTATACTCTCTCACATGTTATATGGTTGCTAATGTCATGTTATAAATGGAGTATAAGTATTGTACACTTGTTGGTTATGTATAAAAAGTATATGGAAAACTAGTTAACTAAAAGTTACTTAAGAAAGTTTATGAATTAAAGGTGTTGTTAAGGACTTGTTATCTTGGACACTTGGACAAAATATGGACTAATGGACTCTATAATATATAAGACTTATGATATAAAGTGATATAAAGGACTTGTGGTATTTTATTTAGTTGAAAAGTAAATAAAACAAGTTATATAAATAAGTATACATAATTATTAAAAAGGGACTGTTTTGGGTCCGAATTTTAATCAGCCATTTTATATTTTATAAAAATACTACGTCTCATGACGATTCCAAAAAGGTAAGAAACTCGAAAAACCGATTTATAACGAAGGAGATACGACGATTACAAGTTTACGATAATTAATACTTTTATAAAAATAATTTTATAAAAAGTTACTGTTCATCAGGAACATTTATTTTTGGAAAACATCATAAATAAATATAACTTTTAATTACGAAGACGTACTCGAAAGAATCACTAAAAACGGAGCTAAAACGAGTAAGATACGACGTTTCAAAGTTATCGAACATTATTTATAAAAGCTGAAAAACCGTAAATGCTTCAGCAGCTACTGAAACTCATTTTAGAGGACCTTCGGGTCTGATTGAGCCGAAGTGTAAAACTACAAAGTTGTTCGGAATGACATTTTACATAAACCTACCAATTTTCATAATTTTAAGATGTATAGTTTGTAAACTAGACACTTTTCCTGACATGATTAGTGTTGGTTCGTTTTTAAAATAAATTTTTGCGAAACATTTTAGAATCATTTATATAATATTTATAAATGTCTTAAACTTTATAAATATTATTTTACAAAGACAATTAAATTATTTATTCGATTATACGAGTACGAACACGTGGTATTTGTTTAACAAATGCGATTTAAATATGATTTCATAAACACAATTAGATGATGATGTAGCTATATAGAATTATATATGGTAGTAGTTATTCAAAGTACTTAGTACTCATACAACCCATCTTTACTTAGGTTGCTTTCGGATATTTTTGTGACACGTTTTCGGTCATTCACTCGACTTATTTCATCCCTTCACTTCTAAGGTGAGTTCATAGCCCATTTCTATCTACTTGTTTTGCAAACTCTACTGGGTGAAATTACATGCTTGTTTTACTTTGGACACAAGTGTTTTAAACTGTATGCTACCCAAATTATTGCCTTAATGCTATTGCCTAAGAGCCGCGAACTCTGGTGCAAATCCCTTATAATTACGAACTCTGATGCAAATCCCTTATAATTATGAAATCTGGTGCAAATCCTTTATAACTACGAACTCTGGTGCAAATCCCTTATAATTACGAACTCTGGTGCAAATCCCTTACGAATACTGGTGCAAATCTCTTATAATTACGAACTCGGGTGCAATTCCCTAAGAATTACGAATACAACTTTGATTTCATGAGTCTAGTGCAATAATACCTAATTTGGACTACTGAATATGTTTCATAGTCTACCATTACTTAAATCTTGTGGTCCACCCTTTTACTGATAAACCTATGGATTCACTCAACCTTTGTGTTGACTTTTAGCATGTTTAATTTCAGGTTGTAAGGTGTGATTCTGGAGGAGAGCTGCGGGGATATCATGAAGAAGGATTCTGTGATTTCTAAAAATTTGATGCACTATTAAACTTTTAAAAAACTTAAGTCATCTTTTGAAACAGTAAAACTTTTATGTTACAAATGCATGTTGAAGTCTTATGAAGTTTACCAAGTATGTTGGACCTAATGTGAAAACTCTGATATTTTATAATGCATCGAAGATTACTTATTTTAAAACATCTCTTTGAGGTCGTTTCCTATATCTTGTTTGTTGTACTATGACGTGACACCCCATTGTTACCATTCCGCTACAAGTATGATTTTGGGGGTGTTACAGATTGGTATCAAGAGCCAAGGTTATAGGGAACTAGGTCATTTTCAAAACCTAGTCTATAACCAAAAAAAAATTAAAAGATTTTCTTTTCCTTCATTTTCAAGATACATAATCCTTCATCGTTGGTCCGATATCCGCGCACGCATCCTTCCCGATTCCTTATATGCTTTATGTGGTATCTTTAATTGCATATTATGTGTTTAACAAGTGGGTAAAACTTGGTATAATAATAATTATGCATATGTATATATATACGGCATCCGTCCTATGGGCTACTGCCATATATATATTTCAATACTCGCTACTCGTGAGAAGATTAATTTTTATAAGCATTGATGCTATATAATAAAATCATTCCTGGTATATGATGAGTTTAATTTCGTATATGTTTAAGCTATATATATGACGTTACTAATATAAGTAATTTTCTTTCTCTGTAGTGTCATGGACGTACCATTGTTGTTGGATCATGAGTTTGATTTCTTCGCTGCTGAGCTTGTGCCAGGACTTGCCGAGGCACCCGACAACCAAAATAGGTGGATTGAGTGAGACGTGCCACTGGGAGGTGAGATGGATGAGCCGATGAAGAATCCAGGGTTTGACGACGAGGAGGAGTTGAATGAGTTTATGGATGATGATCAGGATGTTGGAAAGGAGATTGAGGAGTGGCTGATGGCCCCAGTGACACCCCCGAGAGCTACTGTGACTGTTCCTAGCACCTACAAGGTTGGAGGTCCATCTACGGCTACACCCGTGGGACACCCTCTTACTACTATGCCATTTGGAGTTGCTATACAACCTCAGGTGATTGATGACTTATGTGATAAGATGAGCAATTTGGAGTATAAGCACGGAGAGCTAGTGAAGAAGATGGTGATAGTGAGCGATGCTGAGGTGACTGATAAGATAACTATAGGGGAGATCCATCCTCGAGTGACTACTTTGGATGGGCAGGTACAGACCCTGCAGACCTCATTGCATAGAGTCTGGTTACAGAACCAGCAGTTGCAGACTAGATTGTTTGATATGGAGAAACGTGAGGGCACTGGATAGCATACATGTCTTGGATGGAGAAGCATCTTGCAGTTCTGGAGAAGAAACTTACGAGACCGCCTACTAGACCCTAATAGTTATCTTCTTTTCCTGTTACCATGATGATCTAGGATCTTTTGTATAGATACACTAAACTGCTAGTGCCAGTTAGTGACCTTGTGCTGCCGGGTGAAATTTTTGTTCTCTCTGTAAACACCGCAACCCTATTAGGAGTTATGTAAAACCTTATGCTAGAAACTTAGAAAACTATCAATGTATCTTTGGGAATTATGGAAGTAGCATTGAAGGATTGTAGTACTAAGAAACCATGTAGTCTTTTGAACCCTTTTAGCTATTAAATTGTGGTGTTGTGAAAAAAAAATCGTTAATTTTATTTCGACCTTCTATTTATTCATGCAAGCCCTTACTAAAACATTATGATTCTATGAAACATATCACTGTCACACAATAAAGCAAATTCATTAAACTATTTTGTTATCAACTCATACACAATTTGTTACCACAACATAAACCCCTTACTATTACATTATGAACTATCATGTGATCCCTTCGAAAAACCATTTTGATACTACCTCATAGACAATTCTATTATCTTCTCATAAACAAAGTCGATGTCATTAACAAACTACCTTACTATCGCTTGTGAAACTATCATTTTATAAACCGTTTTACTATCATTGGCAAACTATTTTACCCTCGTCCAATAAACTGACATTTTATAAACTATTCACAATCATATTACGAATACCTTATGAATTACCTTCTTGACATCTTATATACTATATTAAAAAAAACTACGTTCTCCGAAACACTTTAAATACATTTTGTAAACCGATGAGTCTATAACATGAAATGTACGATTTTGGCAAACAAATAAATGAATGACCTATTTTTAATCATAAATAGTGTACGACAATAAGTTTTGACGAGGACGGACATGTCGTCGTTCGGTCCTCAATTATGCATAACCTGATCAATTATGCATAATTCAGGAAAAACCACGTTATGTCAGAAGCCGTCGCCTCTAAAAACTTTCCCTTCCTTGGGAATAAAAATCTACATTTGAGCGGGAGTTTTCATAAATCAAATATTTGTACTTTAGCTACAGATCACCATGCAAGAAGCCCTTTTCAATTCAAATGCTTGGGAAAAGTCCCATACTTATCATCATAAATCAAACATCTTTCTTCCTTCCTTTTTGTTATCCTTAAACCCTTTCCTCGTCATTTTTGACTTAGGACGTCGCTTTAACTAAGCCGAGTCAGTCAAGAACTGGAAGACCCTTGAATCATCGACAGAGATCCGTTCATTTTTAGGATTGGCGGGTTACTACCGAAGAGTTATTGAGAATTTCTCCAAGGTCTCCAACCCCTCACTCTGTTGACTCAAAAGAATAATACATATGCGTGGGGCGATAAGCGAGATGAAGCTTTCTGTATTCTGAAAGAGAAACTATGCAATGCTCTTGTGTTAACACTCCCTGATGGACCAAATGACTTCGTGGTCTATTATGATGCATCGAAACAAGGTTTTGGGTGCGTGCTTATGCAGTGAGGCAAAGTGATAGCATACGCGTCAAGACAGTTGAAGAAACATGAGAAGAGTTATACCACCCATAACCTGGAGTTAGGTCCGGTGGTGTTTGCCCTTAAAAATCTGGAGACATTATCTTTATAGGACGGAAAGTGTTATCTACGCTGACCACAAAAGTCTCCAGTACATATTTGACCATAAAGAGTTGAATATGCACCAAAGGCGGTGGATCGAGCTGCTCAGTGACTACGAATGTGAGATCAAATACCACCCGTGCAAGGCAAATGTGATGGCAGATGGCTTTAGTAGAAAAGAAAGGCTCAAGCTAAGGCGAGTACGTGCTATGAGTATTACTATTCATTCTGGACTTAAGACTTAGATTTTGGAAGCACACGACGAAGCTTCCAAGGATCTCAAAGCCCCAGTTGAATGGTTAAGTGGATTAGAAACACACTTTGAGAGACGAGATGATGGTGGAATTTACTTCTTCAATCGTATCTGGATTTCGATCAGTTGGTAGTGTAAGGAAATTGATCATGGATGAAACTCATACTTCTAGATATTCAATACATCTGGGTGCGGATAAGATATACTATGATCTGAGAGACTTGTATTGGTGGCCTGGTATGAAGAGAGAAGTTGCTGAGTACGTTACCAGGTGTCTTATGTGCTCTAAAAATTTAAGCCAAACATCAGAGACCCTCAGGATTTCTTCAGCAACTAGAAATTATGCAAAAAAAACGACATAAAAGATTATTCAGATTAAGGAAAGGTTGAAAACAGCAAGGAGTCACCAAAAAACCTATGCCGATAAGAGGCGTAAGCCTCTTGAATTCAAAGTTGGAGACCGGGAGTTACTTAAGGTATCTCCATGAAAGGAAGTGGTACGATTTGGTAAGAAAGGAAAACTGGCACCACGATATGTGGGACCATTTGAAATAGTAGAGTGTGTTGGACCGGTAGCTTATCGGTTGAAGTTACCCCAGGAGCTGAGCTGTGTCCACGACACGTTTCATGTGTCGAA
>BQNB010037375.1:0-47257 GCA_026074375.1 Tanacetum coccineum | reverse complement strand
AATAATATAGAAGCATAGCGGTTGTTGAGAAGGAACGTACCCGTCATGATATTGGAATCTGGGTTTGTCCCTGTGTGTCCCACCTCATATACTTTGGCTGGAGCTCTGTCATTACCAACTTGATTTCCACGGTTTTTATTGTTCTTCAGCTTTGGGCATTCCCTCTTGAAGTGTCCTTGAACTCCATACTCGAAGCAAGTAGGTTTCTGGCCTGACCTAGTACCCCTTTGATTGTTTCGGGAAGTGTTTTTAAACTTCCTTTTGTTCTCAGCCTGTCTTTCAGCAATGGTGCTGACTTTCTTATCCATTAGTTCAGTGGCCATTTCAACAGCCTCTTGCATGGTTTTCGGCTTTGATGCTACAATGTTTCCCTGGATTATGTCGGGTAATCTGCCGACGTACCTTTCAATCTTGTCAGACTCCTCCGGAAACATCCTAACACACAGCAGTGCTAGTTCCTGGAAACATTGGTTGTACCCTATCACATCAGTACCCTTCATGTAGGTCCTTGTGTTGGATCTATATAGCCTTTGTAAGACAGTAGTTAACTTGAATAAATCCAAATCAACTATGTGAGAGACACTGACTATGAATATCAAGTGTGAATGCGGAATCTTAACACAAGAATTAAGAAGAACAATAATACTAATTTTTCTATTGATTTCTATTAAGCTTCAATGCTTCTATTACATATATAAAACTCTATGCTGTAGGGTTCCTTTTATACACCAAGAAAAACCCTAATGGGCTTTATAAACATGTGAAAGAATAATGCATATCCTTTCCTAAGATATCTCCTAGGATATCTCTAAGATAACTATTACTATTCTGTTATATAAACAGACTTAACTAAATACGACCAGTACTAACTATAGTACTGCTATTCTACCAATACTAACTTTAGTACTGCCAGACTTAACTTAGTACTGCCAGTATTAACTTAGTACTGCCAGAACTAACTAATACTTACTATGTGATCGTAAACTGTTCTACTACCTGTATTAGTCTTTTACAAATCTATGTCCCAACAATCCTCCTAACTTGTTCATTCACTTGTGCAACTTTCAAGTTTCTTCAGTGTTTCCATTTGTGCTTCTGAGGATGTTGAAAATAAAAACTCTTTAAATTATCTTGAGCTGCATTTCTTTCGGATTATCCCTTGTTGATCTTTGCTGCCTTAACTCTCAAAAAACTTTTACAGTTATCCCTTCATATAGCAATCAATCATATAGTTTCAGGACGGTTTTTCACTTTCCAGGTGTGGTAAACTCCTACGAGCGGTTGAATCATTGAAACTTTAAATAGATTTGATGTCTCTTTTACTACGTTAGCCATTACTCTGGGAGTAGTCAGTCCTTTGGCCACCAGAAGGTGCTGTCCATAGGTTGACTAAAACCATTTCGAATCTCAGTACATCGAAACATTGGTGTGATTGAATACCTTATGGTTTTTTGGCAACATTACAGCTATGAAACGGATTTGATATGCCTTTACCTGTAGCCGTATGCACAGGGTTAGTCACTCCTTTGACACTAGATAAAGGTAAATTCCATGGTGGATTGATTTACCATATCCACCTCTTTGTTCATGAAAGCTGGTGAGTTGATGTACCATTCCATCTTTTTGTAACAGTGTTCAACCGTCTAATATGATTTGCAAATTGTCTTTCCCATTAAGCGCCATAAGCTTATGGAATAGTTATGGTTTTTCCACATTCATTTGACCCAACAATCCATTAAACTTGTGGGCTATCATCTCTTTTACTAACAAGATATGGTGAGTTGATAGAACCATACAATTTTGGCAAATTGTAGCCATAAGATTTGAGAAGTCTTTACCAAGAGCCGTTTACTCCTGGACTAGCCAATCCTTATATCTGTTAGACATGGTGGACTAATAACCATTTGTTGTGTTAGTGCATAGCACCTCCACCAAGTGTTGTTCTCCTTATCTCCATTACTTCCTAATACCAGCTTACTTCTCCATCCATTTCCACAGTTTGTAGCAATCCTCATCTGGTTTTCCTCCTTGAAGCTTTTTATCTAGCATAGCCTTACATACCTCAGCAGTTAAATGATATTTTCTTTCAGTCAACATATAAATATCTGATGACTCTAAGTTTAAGCAATGTACTCTGTAGGTAGTATAATATCTCCAACTTAATGGATCCTTTGTTGACCTAATAACTTCAAATAGGATTGTATAGGGTTCCTTAAACATATCTTTAAAAAAAATAAAAAAAAAAAAAAAAAAAAAAAAATAAAGAAAAAAAAAAAAAAATATAAAAAATATATCCCCAAAGTACCTTTCTCAAGGTCTTCCTCTGGTCATTCCACCATTCTATTCATGTATAATCATATCTAAAGTTCAGTATGATAATCGCCCTAGTTATATCTTCAGCATAGCTCCAATCATTTATGTACATAGATCAGTTCTATCTTCCCTAACAATTTGGTACACACCTCTCTCTCCTTGCTTGATGATCTTATACGTAGCTATACTAGGTGATTTCATAGCTACAGGAACAGGATTAATAGGAATTTTAGTACCTAAAGCAGAATCATCTTATTTACTAGCTTCATCTAAATCTTCAGAATCATCCTTATCAAGGTCTGTATGTAAGCCTTTCCTTGCCATCTGTTTTCTCCTCTTTCTAGTCTTCTTGGTTGGCACATCATCTTTTGCTTCATCACTCTTTAGTCTTTTTGAAGTCTTTGTTTGTAGTTCTTCACCAAATCTTTTTAGACTGTCTTTTGTAGCTTCAAAGTTTATAGGTGCAAAAGATTCAACATGCTTCACCAACTTATCAAATTCTTCTTTTACTTCTTCAAAACTAAAATTCTTCAGCTGAGATAGCTTCCATGTCCCCTGATTCTTCAAGTAATTCATCATATATGTTCTCAGCTGTGATTGGGTCATGGGCTTATTTCTTTGAGCTCTTGCTATTTCTTCTACAAAATGTTTCTTCCTTTGATTTACTAGCTCAACCATCTTCTTTGCAAAGTATTCTCCTTGTAAGTCACTTCCTAGCACACTCTTTGACAACTCTGCATTAGCTTCAATCTTTGCTCTAATAAGATCGCAATCTTCATCTGTGTAATGCTGAGCTTCAAATTGAACTTGAGCTCTTCTTTTCTTTTGTTGCACGCAGTTGTAATTCATCTTTCTCTGCAAATTCTGTGTGCTAAAGAGAGACTCAATAGTATACGTTTAGCTTTCTTCTTTTCCAAGAATCAATTGATAGCTGCAGTAGACTAGCTTCTCTTGTAGAATTTGTTCCTTAGTACTTCTTTGGAGTTCTTCAAAGATCATAGGAGCGTTTCCTCTCTTTGGCCTTTCTCAGGTGAAAGAATAGACTTGTTAATACTGTAGTACTAACTCTTTGTGGGGTCGGCGGGGGGGGAGCCACTACAGTACTAACTTTATTACTGCCAGTATTAACTCCTTTCGCCACCGTACTAACTTTTCTTGATTGAAGATCAAGCTAGTGACAACCTTCTTTCCCTTTGTCTCTTTCCTTCTCTTATACCTCCTTCCCTTATCTATTGACTTTGGCTTTTGAGAAGCAACCCTGGAGATAGTTTTAGCTGCTTCTAATATAGTAGGGCTTATGTCTTCAACTTGTTCCTCCCCTGAAGTATGGACAGTGGTCTTAGAAGGAGTAACCAGCCCTTGTACCAAAGAAACTAGAGGATTATCTTGACTTTTCCTCCTCTGAGCCTCATATTCTTCCTCTTCAGAGTCTGATAAGACCACATTTCTCCTTTTCAAAATATCTTCCATCTTCTTCACCTTCTTGACCAACTTCACAATAGCACTCCCCATTGTCAGCTTGGTTTGCTTGAGATCCTTTTCTAGACTATCAATTTTTGTCATTAATTGAGGAACTACTTGAAGTAAATCATCCAAAGTCATCTGTCCTTGGGCATGCTCTTGTGGGGGTGAGAAGTGTTGGTGTACAGGGGATGGTTCCTCAAAAGTGTGCTCCATAGGATCAGGGTCGGTTTCAGGGATAGGTGTAGGTGTAAATGCAGGGATATGGGTAGGTATAGGTGGTGGAGATTGTTCTGGTGGTAAAAGGTAATGTATTTTTTAAAAACCATAATACAAAAAATTTAAATATTTAAAATATTTTTAAATAACAAACAAATTTATGGAATTGTAGATGATGATGGTTGAGTTTGAGCCACATCAAGATGTTCTTTACCTACATTTAGATTAGAAGTAGCAACAAGCAGCATAGCGGGCAACAAAGGTCTTGGTGCCCCTCTAAAACCCCTTTTCATATTCCTAAAAATCTTTTTAGTTAGGGTCACAGCCAGATAAGGGTGTTTTTTTCCGTTTGAATATCCAAAATCAGTTACAAAAAACGAGGATACATCAAAAACTTTGTTTTGCTTTTCAAGTTTGCCACCATGCCATCAAAAATTAGTTTTGAAAAATTATAAACTCTGCCAGTGGAAAGAAAAATCAAAGCAGTAGCAATATTGCTACCATATTGATCCCATCCACCACTTTTAGAGCTTATATAATGCAAAAGATGGTGGACTAAAAATCTCCATTGGGGTGTGAAAAAGCTTTTCCAAAAGGTGAAAGATCCGTCAGTAGGATACCCCATTTGCCCCATCCCCTCAAAAATCTCATTATTTGGCAACATTGTAATCCCTGAAGCATTTGCTAATTGAAGCTTATGTCTAATAGATGCCTCAGTGATTGTATAGATAATGGTATCAATAGTTGCTTGTAATTCTAGAGTCCCATCAGCAAGAGTGTTGGCAGTAGCAGTCTGCCGCATAACCTGTTTGATAGGGAATCATAGTAGTAGGTATTAGTCGTTAAAAGGCATACCTTACGGTTGGAACCTCGGAGAAATCCATATCTCTGCAAAATCCCTCACTTTCATTCAGGCTTGCGCAAGAAACACCACTTGATGTGTTTGTTCACAGTATTTTAAATTGAGCCATTAATCGAAATAGTATATAAAAAAGGTAGTGACCTTGAACTGTAAATTATATTTAATTTTTCTCTGGGTTCCCAGCTTCTTTAAGGTTAGATAAAATGTGGGAGTCTCTCTTCTTCTTCCACATGTGTCCCCTTTGTGTACATTCCCTAGCACGTACCAGTGTTGTGTCAATTGAAGCATCAAGCTTCTTTTTGTTAAAACATCAAACAGGTGTTTTTACCTTAACTCGGAACTCTCCATTCTGTTTTTCTTATAGACATTTTCATTCGAATAGCAATCAATGCTATGTGCGTTTAGTCCATCTCTTCAGATGTCCAAGTTCATTTCACGCAATTTGTTCATGTCTTCATGAAGCAAGTCCCAGTCCTCTGATTGTTTGGCAAAGAGGGAGTAAATAACTTCATCAGCAAAATCAGCAAGAATTTCTTTTTCAGAAATATTGGTTGAAGAAGTGGAAGGAGTACAAGTACTGTAGGCACCAGTAAAACTAGACTTAACCTTATTAGTGCTGCTTTTGCTTTATGAAACAAAAGCAACATTTTGAGCACTTAAAGATGTTTTTGAGGCACCTTGTATTTCCTACTCAAAAACCCTAAGGTTATTCTACAAGTCATCAATAGATAAAGTATCAACATTGGTTATAGGTTCTCATAGTCATTGCCAGATTGGAACCATGCTGGGGGCAACGACCTGGAGAACTTATTTAAATTGGCTTCCTCATTTGATACTTTAGACCCTGAGCTTCCTAACTGAGTATTAATTGGTGGAAATCTGTCATATCACTTTTTCTAACCCTTCTGAACTGGATATTGTAAATGCTTCAAACTGTTGTTTGAAAACAGCCTTCTGTATTTTCTTTGAATTGCAGTACCACACAAAACCTAGTTCTGATTTGGTTCCCAGATCTCTTTTGCCTCATCATGCCATGAATCTTCCATATGCTCCTTGGGACTATGGCCATCAGCAAGTTATTCTTAGCCTTCCTTTCTCTTTTCATAACGCAGCTTGGAATTTCTGCAGCAGTTTATGGCATTAAATTTATGTTGAATGGGTGGTTTAGGAGATTTAATGTGCAACCCCTAAGGATAGTGTTTAACCTAATTATCCTCCCGTCAGCTAGTTCGACATCATAATAGTGATCTAAGGTAGATGGCGTGATATCCATTTGGGAACTAAATGCAGTAGACACAAAGCTCCTATCAGCACCAGTATCAAACAAAACAAAAGCATAGCGGTTGTTTAGAAGGAACGTACCCGTCATGACGTTGGAGTCTGGGTTAGTCCCGCACGTCCCACCGCATACACTTTTGTTGGAGCAGTGTCCTTCCCATCTTGATTTCCACGGTTACCTTTGTTGTTCTTCAGCCTTGGACATTCCTTCTTGAAGTGTCCCTAAACTCCGCACTCAAAACAAGTAGGTCTCTGACCCGATCCGGTGCCCTTCTGGTTGTTAGTGTTGTTGGCATTTCCCGCACTCCTACAGTCACGGGCGATGTGGCCAAATTTGTTGCATTTGTAGCACTTTGGAGCACACGGACCGTCATGGTGGTAATTGCACTTTGAGCATAGGGGTCTAGATCCCCCATATTGTTTCTTATCACCCGATCCAGCAGTGTATGCCCTGCCGGTGTTTTGCCTCTTATTTTGTTGTTGTTGATTCTGATTGTTTCGGGAAGTGTTTTCAAACTTCCTCTTGTTTTTAGCTTGTCTTTCAGCAATGGTACTGACTCTCTTGTCCATTAGTTCAGTGGCCATTTCAACAGCCTCTTGCATGGTTTTTGGCTTTGAAGCTACAATGTTTCCATGGATCATGTCGGGCAATCCACCGACATACCTTTCAATTTTGTCTGACTCCTCAGGGAACATCCTAACACACAGCAGTGCTAGTTCTTGGAAACGTTGGTTGTACCTAACCACATCAGTACCTATCACTTTCAAGTTCCACAATTCAGCCTCGAGCTTTTTCATCTCGTTTCTTGGACAATACTTGTCAGTCATCTTCTTTCTCAGATCGACCCAAGTCATTGCATATGCAACATCATGAGTAACAGTCATAACATGGGAATTCCACCATGTTAGAGCACCTGCTAAAAGAGTACAAGTAGAAAATTTGATCTGGTTTTCCACCGAGCAGTTGCTTATGCGGAAAACAGTCTCCATCCTTTCAAACCATTGAGTTAACTCAACCACTCCCTCAGTGCCCTTGAAATACAGAGGTTTGCACTTCATGAAATCCTGGTAAGTGCACTCTCGAGCAACGCGTTCAGATCCCCTGACACCCGTTCCCGAAGTATGGCTGTCAACGCCATTCCTGGTTGCGTCACGTGCTGCCAAAGCGGCAGTGACACCTTGGTCAATCATAGCTTGGAGTTGGGCATTAGTGACCGTAGTGGTTGTGGTTGCTGTTGGGGCTGGTGTTGTTGTGACCGGTGTTGACCTTGTGGCTCGTTTTGGTGCCATTTTCTTCAATCACAAGAAAATACAATACCCGTTAGATTTCATAAAATCATAACCATGACATGACATATCCATGATAAATAAAGTGAGATCACATCACACAGTGAAATATACAACTGAATTGTAATCAACAATGATATAACCAAATCGACATTCATTCATAAACAAATTCGATTACAAACGTGACCTAATACAACCATTCCATATATAGATTGGAAAACATACATGAATGGTTCAGATACAAAATGATCATAGGTTACAAAATAAACATAACAACCTAAAGCCTTACTAGCCGGGATTAAACCCGTAATACTTAGTAGGCTATATACAAAATGACTAGCCATAACAAAGTCTAATCTAAGAACTGCTACCAGCCTCCTCTGGCAGCTCTGGCTGTGCAGGACCCCCAGCGGGTCCCTGCTGTCCCTGTAATGCAGTAACCTGCCCCTGTAATGCCATCACCTGTCCCTGTAAGGCTGTCACCTGCCCCTGCAGTGTGGTGACCAGTCCCTGAAGTGGAATCATCTCTCTCTGTAGTGTCTGCATAACAGTCAATGTCTGAATAATCTGCTGCTGTCGAGTACGATCAGCTGCCCTCAACTCTCTCATCTCCTCACGCCTCTCGCGGTCTGTCTTTAGCAAATCTGAAATCGCTCTTTGTCTACTACGATCTGCTGACTGTAACTCTCTGATATCTGACATCTATGCATGAACTGTGGTGCGTAGTGACATAACATTTTCACGCGCAAGATCACTCGCATCCATAGATCGTCCCCAAGCCTCTCTAGACATCCTAGCCTCGGTCTCCATCAAATGACGTGTACGTGCATGTGCACGCCTATCCCTAAACAACATGTTGAGTCGACCAGCCAATAGCTGTCTCTGACTCTGCTCGTCGTCTAACCTCGTGTAGATCTCATCCGTGTCTTGCCTAACCATAGACTCAAACTCTCTCACGTGTGCACCCAACTCTGTATCAGTACTAACTGGAGCTCCCTGTAGGGTCTCAACAATCTCATCCCATGAATCCGTGATCCCATATCCAACATATCTCTCTGGGTCACGCCTGATCTCCCTGTCCATAGTGGCAACAAAGCCATAATCTACCCTAAGACCTCCATATGGTCTAGCAGCAGCAGTGGCAGAGCTCTCTCCTACCTTGTATCTGGGACAAAGAGCGATACCTAACCTCTTCCGAGGTGGTAGGTTAACCTCGGGTCTGTCCTCTTTACGACTGGCAGAGGGTAGTAACAATGGTGGTAATGAAGTAGGAGCTGATGTGGGCAAGGGTGGTGGTACATCTGGTCTGGTGGGGGAGAGTATGAAGGGTGGTGGTAATGGTAGAGAATGAGAAGTAGCTACAGCCTCAGCTCTCATCCGAATCATGGCAGCTCGATAGCCCAATGAACGAATAGGACTAGGAGGTAGTGCTGATAACACAATTGAGGGTGGTGATAGTGGTAGTGATGGAGATGGTATCGGGGGTGGCAGTGGGAAAGGAATCTGGGGTGGTGATGAAGACCATGGAGATAGTGGTGATGCTGGTGGGGAAGATATAGCAAGCAGTCTGGCAACCTCAGAATCAGACCATGCTGGTACAGGTACTGGCTCTGGAATAGTAATCCTAGCTGTCATACGATATGCAGGGTGAGGTGGTGGTGTGGCCGCAGACTCATCAGTCTCAAACGGCTCAGTCTCCTCTGCAGACGGGGCAGTAGCTGGTAAAGCAACAACTACAGGGTAGGCAGGAGCTGGGTGCTCCTCCTCCGCCTCCTCATCAACCTCAACATCCATCTCATCATCCTCATCCTCCTTATCGGCCTCGATGTCCATATCATCGTCCTCATCCTCCTCGATGTCCATCTCATCATCTCCGTCATCTCCTCCATCAGCAGGATAGTCGATAGGATCCTCCTCAGGGTCCTCATCGTCATCCTCCTCCGGATCTGCCTCAGGATCAGTCTCTGGAACATAATCAGGTGACTGTGCAGTGGGTGAGGCCTCCTCAGCATACGGCTGATCCTCAGCAACGATCTCATCGTCAGCATCTCTGGACCTGAAACATAATCTGCGAAAGTGGTGCCTGCTCATGCACCCAAGGCCAGGCACGTAATCTAGAGAGGGTGGGGCCTGAAGAGCGGCCTCTACGTATGGGTCCTCTGGTATGTAGGGTAGCTCAAGGAACTCGTGATCATCGACTCTTGGTGATCCTATGTCTGATACGTCCCCAATGGACTACAAAACCCGCTGTGTATGTGTGCCCCGATTCATCTGAATCTCACATTACTAATATCTGAAATCCAAAATACTTATATTAGTATTTAATATAAGACTCTTATAGTAAAATACATTTATAATCATAACAGTATATCAATTATGAATGGCAATCTAGGTCCAACCAACTACTGCAAACCAGTATGTATGCATGAATGTCTTGCACATAAGTATGTCCCCGTGTAAACCCCTTTGTTTATAAATAACAACTTTTGAAAACGGTTATAGTCCAGCAAAAACATTTGACCTGGTTCTCTATAACCTTGGCTCTTGATACCAATCTGTAACACCACCCAAATTTGGGGTCGCAAGTCGGAATAAGGTTCCCGGGGCGTGGTTACTTCTCAGATCAATAACACAAGATATATATATAACGACCAAAAAGATCATTTAAAAACTGAACTTATAACATTCGGATTTAACAAAGTAATTTGTTACATAAGCCGGAAGCTTCACTTGTCCACTTGTTCAAAGTACAAAGATTTCTAGCCCATACAGTTATACAAAATGTAATGCGACAAAATCTTTAATGCATGATATCCCAATCAAAACCACCAATGTATCCCTTGCACCTCGTGCTTACTGATCCCCTGAAAAACATTCTTAAAAAAATACGTCAACAATAAGGTTGGTGAATTCAAAGGTTTGATAATCAATATATGTAGGACCCCAAGATTTCCCCCAAGTGTATGATAATTGCAAACGATGCAGACATCCATATAATGTAATTACGTTGCTCTAAAAGCCATGGACACTGAAGCTTGACTGAAGATACCAAATTAAATGCCTACCATTGCCCGTTTGATGCCCTCTAACCCCAGGCAACATCCTATAATCGACAAGGTATACGTACGTTTGCCTAGAGAAGAGCTAAATCACCCGAACGGGATAGTCAAACCCAATGATCTATTCAGAACATTCGCGCTCACTAGTCCAGTAATTTACAGTTTCATGATAATGGGCTCGATAAGGGTTATCGCTACTTATCAACACGTAAATCATAACATTAACTAACCACTTGTGTCATTGTAAGCATTGCAATGTTTTTATCACTCCCAAAAACTTTGTAAAACAAAAGCATGTACAACGTGGGCTAAGAAACTCACCTTGAGTGAGTAATGCCAAGTATATCACAAATAACGCGTCACGCGAATCGATCAAATGCAACCTAATTAAATTAAGGTCGCATAAGCACTAATCATAATGAGTAACCTCTATCATGCATAAGTCTATTTAGCTAATCACCATCTAATTGTTTGAGTGAAAACATGTTTATTAACATGTTTATAAACATACTTATGGTAAAATTGACATAACTTTTACGTTTTAAGTCCGTTTCTTGCGTTTCTTATGCCCATCTTTTCGTATTAAGACGGGTTATCGATATTTGATATTTTTATAATTTTGGTCCCCTGATGAACAGTAACTTTTACTGTTCACAGAAATACCAGACATATTTTTAATTTAAAACGTAATTGTGTCGTAAAACCCGTAAATGTCGTATTTTATATCAGTTAATAGCTCCGTTTTTAACGATTTTTTTTTTCGAGCATACCCGATCTCGAAATTGAGAAATTCTATAATTTATATGAGGTTTAAAAAATTAAATTTCTGTCAATGAATATATTTTTTACTGTTCATATTTTATAAAATTATGTTTATAAACTATTAATACCTAAACACCGCGAAATCATAACATTATTATTCGTTATAAATCAAAAATTTGTGATTCTTATCATTTTGGAATCCTAAAAATGTGTTTTAGTTGATAAAAATATCAAACTTGCTGTTTGACATAAGTTTTATAAAAGTTATTTTTTTTTAAAAATTTATAAACTCCGTTTAAAATAACGTAAACCGTTTTTATAACGAAAACTATTTTCGTTATTATTACCTTTGACAAGTTTCATACCTTTTCTTCGGAATCGTCGTGAAATGTATTTATCTTATAAACGAAATATTATAAGTATAACTTTTATACAATTTTGGACAGAATGTTTTGGCATGTCCTTCATGAGTCCAAAATTAAGTCTGGTTTCCTGTTTCAACCTTAATGACATTTACCCACTAGTCTTATATTTGATATTTAACGTATATATAATTACATGTAAATTTATGTCATAGTCCATTTATTGTCCCTTTTGACCAAATAAATAACAAATCTTTTGCATAATATTTAATAAACTATAATTTTCATAAAACCCATAAAACCTTATTTTTTTATATGTATAACAATTTACATAAATAACCATTAATTGCCATGTTTTCCATCTATAGTAACACTCAATACTAGTGTATCATATTTTTAAAAAAATTATCATAAGTCCCATAATTAATATTTACTGTCCATATATATTACTTTAAAATTAAAACATATTAAGAAATCATAAAAACACTAATTCACCATGATCATTTTACAACCAAAACAACATGATACAATATTTTATCATCATATTTTAACAAGATATTATGTAATAACACAATATGTATAAAATACTACAAGATGATCATTACTAGTGGTAACTTCATTTACAAGTTAAGAATCTTAAATGTGATTCAACTAAAATAGAACTAACATATAAAATGCATACAATGAACATTATAAAATGTAAAGGGTTTTCTAGTAAGACCTTATAGGGTATGAGATGAATGATAAACAAATGTTAAACCCTTGTTTACCTTAGAAATCCAAGCTTTGCACTTAAAAGAAATCCCTTAGTTTTCTTAATAAAAAACCCTAGCTTCCTTTCTTGATTAATACTTGTAAAATGGTGATTCAATGGTTTGGAAAACACCTTAGAATTGTCTTGGAAGATTTTGTAAAGAAGGATATAGGTTGTTTAAAAAATTAGAATGGATTGGGATGGATCTTTTGTTTCTTCCGTGAGCTCAAGGAGAAAATAGAGGATTTTTTGTGAAAATTTTACTAATTGTTATGTTCTGCAATGTGTTACTGTCTAGTTACGTATAGCATGTATAAAAGACTTTCACAATGTCACATAGTCAAGTAAAAACATCAACAAACATAGTGAGTTTAATGTTATGAGTCAAAGAAACAAAGAAAGGCTAGGTTTTAATTGCAAGAGATGTACCCTTTGACCAAAGTGTGTAAAAATTGTATTTTCCTATCATACATATGTATGTATGCCATATGATATGATGAGGGAGGGAGTATATGTTTTATTTTCATCCTAAGCTAGCTTACTTGCATGAATTTATACTAGTTACAACTTGTAGAAATTACATAAAGATGTGTTTACTTGAAATTATTTGTATATTGTTTCATTTCTCGTGTAAAAAGTTAAGCATCATTTATTTACTAAATTTAAATAAATCTTTAGCTATTGGGTACAATCGATGGTATTTTGCTGACGCGTTAATAAATTAACGTGCTTCTGGTTATCTTAAACGTACCTTTATCGATAAACGTATTAACTAACGTACCCAAAAAAATTAAATGACGAACGACCAAAATTTCATTAACATAATTTATAAACACATAATTGATGTAAAACATTTGATGGTATTGATGCCCGTTTACATTAAACATAATATTGACGTACGCATTTAACCTATCGCTTACGATTTAAAGTAAACACGTACATTACAAAAGGTACATTGCGTATTTGTTAACGACGTCGATGACCCTAAAACATGGGGTGTTATATAAAATTAAACCATAAAAATTCGTACTTTGAAAAATAATGTCCATGTATTTGTATTTGTAAAAATAATATACTTGATTTAATGTTTTTATTATTTGTATAAAGTTATCGTATAAATAGTTCAATTGTCTTGTAAAATAAATTTATAATGTAAAAACATGTATAAATATATATAATGATACACAATCGTTTCGTAAAGTTTTTATTAAAAACGAACCAACACTATTCATGTCAAGAAATAGTGCACAAGAGTAAAATAGTGTGTATGTTTCTTGTTTTAACTCCGTTTTATACGTTCTTTATGTCCACGGTTTTGTATTAAGAAAATTTATCAAAATATTATATTTATAATATTTTTGTTACTGGTGAACAGTAACTTTTTACTGTTTATGAATTATATAAAAATATTTTTAAATATTTAGTTATCGTAATCTTGCAAAAATCATAACTTACTCATTTTAATTCCGTTTTTAGTGATTCTTTCGAGCACGTCTTCGTAAGTAAAAGTTCAATCGAAGTAAAATATTTTCCAAAAACTTTCTATTATGAACAGTAACTTATTTTTATAAAAGCATTTATTATTGTAAACTTGTAAATAGTGTAACTTCTTCGTTATAATTCAGATTTTTGAGTTCTTTATATGCTTACGATCGTCATAATATGTAGTATTTTAATAAAGTATAAAATAAATATTTTATTTTCGAAATTAAAACAGTAGGTTTTATATATATTTTCATAAACTTGATTTTATAAGTTTTTAACTTAAATAAAATACTACAAGTCCTCTACTTTGTGATTAATACACTAACTTGTGTATATTTATAGTCCTCTAATATATGTCCAAGAATGTGTCCAAGAATAACAAGTCTTTACATTTATTTAACCATAAACATAATAAGTAAACTTTTATATATTTAATTTATAAACTAGTTTTATAAATTAACTAATAATTATACCAAGTGTGTTCTTGCCTTCTATCATCATTTTAGCATTATAACATCATAATAAAAATGTGGTTCGTATTTATACAAGTGTAAATATCCATTTTACAAACTTATAAAATACCCTAGGTGATGATTAACTATATAACAATTACACAAAACATGAAATTAATAATATGGAAAGTTTAGGGTTCTTAGAAGACCTTAACAAGGTGGATGATAAAGAGAAACAAAGTCTAACCCTAACTTATCAAAAAAACCCAAGCGTCCAAATCAAGAAAACCCTAAATTCAATATAGAAACCCAAGTTTTCTTCTTGTTGTTAAACCCTTGAAATCAATTGACCAAGCTTCCAATACACCTTAGATATGCCTAACAATGAACCTTGAACACTTGGAATACTTGCAAAATCATAAACTATGAATTTAAATTTGGGTTATGTTTTGAAGGCCGCGACCTTAGGATAACAATAGTGAAGATTTAGTTTAGTTTGCTAGTTGGAAATGATATGCGAATGAGCTAGGAATAGAACCACTTATATACACAAAATATCTAGGAACATATCCATAGAAATTAGGGAATTAGATAGATTTGTGTAAGAATAGGATGGCTCTTGTACGAAAAACCTAGTGAAAGATAAGAAAAGTTTAGTAAATGGTAAAAGGTTGCTTGGAAAACTTATCAACACATGTTAGATTACAAAAGTCATAAGATTTCTTTGATTTTCCATCTCTATAACGGATATGATGTATGTGTATATAAAAATATTATTATATATATATATGTTAAAATACATAATTTTTAGATATTAGTAAATTGTGGGTATTTGTTGAGTTTAGAGTACTGTATTGGTGCTTCCGGATATGCCTAAATGTATTTTATTGCGAAACGTAAACATTTTACGTAACCAATAAAAATAAAATTTAAAAAGTTTATTATTACTTTATTAAAAATAATATAATGCTTGCTTGACGTAAATTTTGATTTGTTTGATGGTGATTTACGTTGATTGTTGGTTTTTAGTTTACGCGATTTAACTAAACAATGAAAATTAAAATTAAAGTCATAAAAGTTTAAAATAAATAGTTGAGAGTTTATTGACGTAAAAGATGTGAAAATGTGAAAATTAAGTAACAAAGAAACCCGGACTACAATAAGCACTCAATAAGCCATGGCTTATTGAGGCTTATTGGGCAGTGAGCCCAATAGCTCCAAAACTAATTTTTTAAGCTCTAAAAATAAGCTAGTAGGATACGTATCGTTATCACCATAAGCTATAAAAATAGTCCACAAAAATATGACATACTAGGGTAATAACCAAAAATACTTCTACTAACACCCTTGTGGTTTTCGAACCAGCTTAAGCCAAAAATAAGCCAAAAATCGCTTATAAATAAGCTAAATAAGCTATTATCCAAAATAAGCTAATTAGCAACAAATGTTTTTCAACCATCCTGACCACAATATTAAAACTAACAAAACATCTTTTCCTTTTCTTTTATTTTCGAACCAAACGCACTTTATTATTATTTATTTCATTTTCAAGTTTCGATTTCTACGACGATCAACTTGTACAACTAACATCTATGCATCATAAGGTATTCAAATGTACAAAATTTTGAAATAAGATGACTTACAAAAATCGTCACTTTTGAACAAGATCGACACGAACCAAACAACCCAAACGTTGTTTAAATGTTAACCCGTGCACTAAAAAAACAACCTGAAGTACCCAAACTCTCAAAGTTTTTCTTTTTATCAAGATTAAAAAATAAGTTTGTGTAGTGCTCTAGGTCGGACGAAACCAAGAGAAAGAAAAAAGAAAGAATTTTTTTTATTTTTGAAAGTATAACATGAATTATTGTGTTTTAGGACCAAGACGAGAATAACCTTGTAATAGTAAACAACCCGCCATTTTCATCAATGTAATTTTCATCTAATAAATTAGATGCAATGTTGATGATCCATCTATTAAAAATATATCACCTTCTTATCAAGGGAATTTTTTTGCTTTAATTCTCATTAGCAAACGTAACTATGCATCTCTAAAGTAAACCGAGCTCACGCCAACCTCTAATCAATGCCATCTATATCTACTGTTTAAACATTATAAACTCCTAATATGTCAAGGTCTATATCTTAATTTTTACTTAAGTACAATATCCATTTAATGTACTATTTCAAAACGTTATTTTCAAAACAAGCATTAAAACGTTAATGTTCATATCAAAACCCAAATTATATGTAATGTATACATATAAAATAAATGTACAAGCCTTCAAAGCATGTCTACAAGTGTACAATGCACAATATTTGAATCATATTTTCCCTCCAAGTTAATGTACAACTCATTTAAGCTCAATGTACAAGTCAATAATTCCAAAAAACCTAATTAGGTCATTTAAGCTCCTAAACTATGTTTAAACTTTACACAACTTTAACACAAGGTACAAGCACTTAATGCATGACTTTTAAACCTTAAACCTAAACCCTAATTCATCCTAAACCCTGATCTAAAACCTTAAACCCTAATAACAAAACTCTAAACCCTAATTTTACTTTCAACTAAAAACTAAGCCTTAAACCTTAATCCTAAGCCCTAATCTTAATCCTAACACTAATCCTAAACCTTAATCTATCCTAAACCCTAACCCTAACTCGATCTAAACCCCTAAAAACCCTAAAAAAACCCTAAACCAATCTGATATACCTTTATGTCCATTTTGACCCATTTTAACTCACCAAGAACCTCAAGCACCACCATGACTAAGCTACTACTCCTCCTAGCTGCTTATAAGTAATAGCTAATTTCATGCCCCCTTGTCTCCTAAAAAGACTGCCTTGTCACCTCCTTTCTCTTCTTGTATGCCCCGGCTAACAAGGACCAGCCAATACTTCATGGCAAGTTCTAGCTTATCATGACTCACCCTCATAGCCTCATCTTAGCTCTCTACTAGCTAGGACACTAAGCAAGAACTCCTAACTTGCACACCCGTCTATTCAAGAACATAAAAGGGACGCACCCTTCGTGCTTTAACTCACACCTTCTCCAAACCGTCTCAAACGTCAAAGAGTCGTAAGATCAGCCAAAAGGATCCAAAGAAGCCACACACCAGAGTAACTTATATCATCATCTCCGTCACCGTTGTTATATACCAGCAATTCTAAATAAACATAGATACTTATTTGAGATGAATTATCAATGCGTTCAATATCCACTATGTACAAATGTATTTATTTTTGAACTTTAATCATTTTAAGACTTGTATATCATTCTTATTACTGTTGTCTTTTATTATGATAGAATTCCTCCCAAAGGATGTCAACATCTGAACACCAACCATTGACTCGGCTGCATCAGGAAACTATTGCTGAAAGTGTTTTCAGCAGCTCTGAAGCACAAGCCGCTAACATGGCCAATACTAATAATAACCACCAGAACAAGAGAATGCTGCAATGTGGCCTAGACAATGTAACACAAAGAGTTCATGGAGCTCCAATCCTATCAACTTCAAAAGGTACGAAGGCACTATTGGTACTCACTCCGCTTGGTTTGAGCAAACAAAATCGGAGTTTCCCCGTAGCAACTGTACAAAGACTGCAAGGTGAAGTTTTGCTACGGTACTTTAACTGAAGAAGCACATCCCTGGTGGAATTCTTTTGCCCAACCTATTGGGAATAGACGAAGCTTACAGCTAACCTGGGTTTGAATTCAAGAGCTTTTAGATAAAAGAAATATTGTCCCCGAAAAAAAACTTGGAGGTTTTCCCCTAGAAGATGGAAGAACGAATATTACCATCTGACTGTGAATGGGAATGATCTCATGACCATATGTGGAGAAGATTCCAGGAATGGCAACCTTATGTCCCACTATGGGTGCCAATTCTGAGAAATGATGGAATTTATTCATTGGTGGATTACCCCTCGAAAGGTATATGAAGGGAATGATACCCGGCCTCTAAACTCAAACTTTAAGAAGCCATTAACATAGCCCAGAGACTAATGTATCTGGTAACAAAGCAACACGTCCGGTGCCAAGTATCAAGTAACACAACGAAAGTTTGACGACATAAGAACTTTCAACAACAACCACTACCGTTAACTAAAATAAAAACAACTACCGTAACACCAGACACTATAAACAACGCATTACAATCTTCACGCAACCACAACTAACAGAAGACAAGAACTTTAGGGCTAATGCTAGCACCTCAACTAAATAATGGATATAATGGAAACCATCCCTTGTGTAAGAAATGCACTTTGCATCACACAGGACCTTGCACTGTTAAGTGTAATATTTGCAACAAGGTGGGCCATCTGACCAAGAACTGTAGAAATAAAGGACCAGCCATTGGAAGCAATCAGCAACCAGTATCGGTAATTTGTCATGCCAGTGGAGAGAAAGGGAATTATGCAAATCAGTGCTGTAACATCCGAGAATTTTTGAAATTTTGAATGACGATTTCAATCTTTGACTTTTAGAGGTCTAAACTTGACTTATAGAACGATCATCTAAATCACTATTCACGACTCGGACTCTAAAAGCAATTTGATGTGAAATGATATTTCCGACACTTTCAGATATACCCGAGACCTGGGAAACAGTCAGAAGGTGACTGAAATGCCCTCGCAAGATTTTTAGAATCAAGAAACGAGTACCCGAGGCACAAAAATAATTTAAATGTAATTTAATTATTTTTGTGCCGGTACTCGTTCTTGATTCTAAAATCTTGCGAGGGCATTTCAGTCACCTTCTGACTGTTTCCAGGTCTCGGGTAAAACTGAAAAGTTGTCTGAAATATCATTTCACATCAAATTGCTTTAGAGTCCGAGTCGTGAATACGTGATTTAGATGATCGTTCTTATAAGTCAAGTCAGACCCTAAAAGTCAAAGATTGAAATCGTCATTCAAAATTTCAAAAATTCTCGGATGTTACAGCACTGATTTGCATAATTCCCTTTCTCTCCACTGGCATGACAAATTACCGATACTGGTTGCTGATTGCTTCCAATGGCTGAGTCCATTATTTCTACAGTTCTTGGTCAGATGGCCCACCTTGTTGCAAATATTACACTTAACAGTGCAAGGTCCTGTGTGATGCAAAGTGCATTTCTTACACAAGGGATGGTTTCCATTATATCCATTATTTTTAGTTGGGGTGGCAGCATAAGCCCTAAAGTTTTCTTGTCTTCTGTTAGTTGTGGTTGGTGATTATTGTAGCGGTTGTTAGTGTTGGTGTTACGGTAGTTGTTGTTATTATCGTTGCGGTAGTTGTTGTTGTTGAAAGTTCTTCTGTCGTCAAACTTTCGTTTGTGATCACTTGATACTTGCACCGGAGTGTGCTTTGTTACCTGATCCATTAGCCTCTGGGCTATGTTAATGGCTTCCTCTAAAGTTTGAGGTTTAGAGGCGGTAACATTTCCTTCAATACTTCGAGGTAATCCCCCGATGAAAACTTCCATCATTTTCTCAGAATCTGGCACCATAGTGGGACATAAGGTTGCCAATTCCTGGAATCTTCTCACATATGTCTTGAGATCATTCCCCTTCACAGTCAGATGGTAAAATTCGTCTTCCATCTTCTGGACCTCAGTTCGGGGACAATACTTCTTTATCAAAAGCTTCTTGAATTCAACCCAGGTAATCTTGTAAGCTTCTTCTATCCCAATAGGTTGGGCAAAAGAATTCCACCAGGATAGAGCTTCTTCAGTTAAAGTACCAGTAGCAAACTTCACCTTGCAGTCTTTGGTACAGTTGCTACGGGAAAACACTGATTTAGTTTGCTCAAACCAGCGGATGAGACCAATAGTGCCTTCCGTACCTTTGAAGTTGATAGGTTGGCAGCTCATGAACTCTTTGTAGCTACATTGTCTTGCCACATGAGCTTCTCTTGGTCTGGTGGTATTATTAGTATTTGCCATGTTAGCGGCTTGTGCTTCCAGAGCTGCGAAAACACTTTCAGCAACTAGTTTCCTGATGGCAGCCTGAGTCATGGTTGGTGCTTCAGATGTTGACATCCTTTTGGGAGGAATTCTATCAACATAAGACAACACGTAATAAGAATGATATCACAAGTCTTAAAATGATTAAAGTTCAAAAATAAACATTGTCACAATAGTGATATTGAAATCATAGATAATTCATATCAAATAAGTATCTATGATTTATTTAGAAATCATGGTATAACAACGGAGACGGAGATGATGATATAAGTTACTCCTGGTCGTGTGGCTTCTCTTTGATCCTTCTTGGCTGATCTTAAGACTCTATTGACGTTTGAGACGAGTTTGAGAGGTGTGAGTTAAAGAACGAAGGGTGCGTCCCTTTTATAGTACTTGAATAGACTTGGTGAGCAAGTTAGGAGTCTTGCTTAGTGTCCTAGCTAGTAGAGCTGACTAAGAGAGGCTATAAGGGTGAGTATGATAAGCTAGAACTAGCCATGAAGTATTGGATGGTCCTTGTTTAGCCGTGGCATACAAGAAGAAGAAAGGAGGTGACAAGGCCGTTTCTTAGGGAGCAAGGGGATGATTAAGCTACTTATAAGCAGCTAGGAGGAGTAGTAGCTTAGTCATGGTGGTGCTTGAGGTTCTTGGTGAGTTAAAATGGGTCAAAATGGACATAAAGGTATATCAGATTGGATTTCGGGCTCTGTAGGGTTTGTTAGGGGTTAATGATCGAGTAGGTTAGGGTTAGGATAGAAATAAGGTTTAGGAGTTAGTGTAAGAATTAAGAATAGGGCTTAGGATTAAGGTTTAAGGCTTAGTTATTAGTTGAAAGAAAAATTAGGGTTTAGAGTTTTTTATTAGGGTTTAAGTTTTTTAGATTAGGGTTTAGGAGAATTAGGGTTTAGGTTTTTAAGGTTTTAAAAGTCATCATTAAGTTCTTGTACCTTGTGATAAATTTTGTTGTACAGTTTAAACAGGTTTTATGAGCATAAAGGACCTTATTAGGTTTTTTTGGATTATTGACTTGACATTAGCTAAATGAGTTTGTACATTGACTTGGAGGGAAAATATGATTCAAATATTGTGCATTGTCAACTGAAGACATCTTGAAGGCTTGTACATTTATTTTATATGTATACATTACATATAATTTGGGTTTTGATATGAACATTAACGTTTAATGCTTGTTTTGAAATAACGTTTTGAAAAGTACATTAAATGGATAATGTACTTAGTAAAAATTAAGATATAGACTTGACATATTAGGATGTTTATATGATATAAACATAGATATAGATGGCATTGATAGAGGTTGCGTGAGCTCGTTTACTTTAGAGATGCAAGTTACGTTGCATAATGAGATAAAGCAAAAAATTCCCTTGTAAGAAGGTGATATATTTATAATAGATGGATATCACATTGCATCTAATTTAATAGATGGAAAATTACATTGATGAAAATTGCGGGTTGTTATACTATTACAAGTATTCTCGTCTTGGTCCTAAAACACACATAATTCATGTTATACTTTCAAAAATAAAAAAATTTCTTTCTTTCTTTCTTTCTCTTGTTCGTCCGACCTAGAGCACACACACACTTTATTTTTTAATCTTTGATAAAAAAAACTTGAGAGTTTGGGTACTTCCAGGTTGATTTTAGTGCATGTGTTAACATTTAAACAACGTTTGCGTTTTTGGTTCGTGTCGATCTTGTTCAAAAGTGATATTTTTGTAAGTCATCTTATTTTAAATATTTTTGTACTTTTGAATACCTTATGATGCATAATTTTAGTTGAACCAAGTTGAATCGGCTATAATCGAAACTTGAAAATGAAATAAATAATAATAAAGTGCGTTTGGTTCGAAAATAAAAGAAAAGGAAAAGATGTTTTGTTAGTTTTAATATTGTGGTCAGGATGGTTGAAAAACATTTGTTGCTAATTAGCTTATTTTGAGAATAATAGCTTATTTACTTATTTTATAAGCAATTTTTTGTCTTAATTTTTGGCTTCAGCTGGTTCGAAAACCACAAGGGTTTTAGTAGAAGTATTTTTGGTTATTACCCTAGTTGAGTCATATTTTTGTGGACTATTTTTATAGCTTATGGTGATAACGATACGTAGCCTACTAGCTTATTTTTAGAGCTTAAAAAATTAGTTTTGGAGCTATTGGGCTCACGGCCCAATAAGCCTCACTAAGCCGTGGCTTATTGAGTGCTTATTGTAGTCCGGGTTTCTTTGTTACTTAATTTTCACATTTTCACATCTTTTACGTCAATAAACTCTCAACTATTTATTTTAAACTTTTATGACTTTAATTTTAATTTTCATAGTTTAGTTAAATCGCGTAAACTAAAAACCAACAATCAACGTAAACCGCCATCAAACAAATAAAAATTTACGTCAAGCAAGCATTATATTATTTTTACTAAAGTAATAATAAACTTTTTATATTTTATTTTTATTGGTTACATAAAATGTTTACGTTTCGCAATAAAATACATTTAGGCATATCCGGAAGCACCAATACCTATCTATACTCAACCAAATACCCACAGTTAAACCCAATATTCAAGAATTATGTATTTTAACATATATATATATATATATATATATATATATATATACCCATACATATCCGGTTATAGAGATGGAAACTCTAAGAAATCTTATGACTTTTGTAATCTAACATGTGTTGATAAGTTTTCCAAGCAACCTTCTTATATTACCAACTTTCCTTACACCTTTCACTAGCTTTCTTACAAGAGCCATCCCATTCTTACACAAATCTATCTAATCCCCTAATTTCTATGGATATGTTCCTAGATATTTTATGTATATAATTGGTTCTATTCCTAGCTCATTCACATATCAGTTCCAACTAGCAAACTAAACAAAATCCACTCCCTTTTGTATCCTAAGTCACGGCTCAAAACCATAACCCAAATACATTCATAGTTTTTGATTTTACAAGTATTGTAAATGTTCAAGGTTCATTGTTAGGCATATCTAAGGTGTATTGGAAGTTGGTTAATTAATTTCAAGGGTTTAATAACAAGAAGAAAACTAGGGTTTCTATATTAAAGTTAGGGTTTTCTTGATTTGGAAACTTGGGTTTTATTAATAAGTTAGGGTTAGATAGTTATTAATTTCATGTTTTGTGTAATTGTTATATAGTTAATCATCACCTAGGGTATTTTATAAGTTTGTAAAATGGATTTGTATAAATACGAACCACATTTTTATTATGATGTTATAATGCTAAAATAATGATAGAAGGCAAGAACATACTTGGTATAATTATTAGTTAATTTATAAAACTAGTTTATAAATTAAATATATAAAAGTTTACTTATTATGTTTATGGTTAAATAAATGTAAAGACTTGTTATTCTTGGACACATTCTTAGACATATATTAGAGGACTATAAATATACACAAGTTAGTGTATTAATCACAAAGTAGAGGACTTGTAGTATTTTATTTAAGTTAAAAACTTATAAAATCAAGTTTATGAAAATATATATAAAACCTACTGTTTTAATTTTTCTACAATTAAATATTATTTTTATACTTTATCAAAAATACTACATATTATGACAATCGTAAGCATATAAAGAACTCAAAAATCTGAATTATAACGAAGAAGTTACGCTATTTACAAGTTTACAATAATTAATGTTTTTATAAAATAAGTTACTGTTCACAATAGGAGGTTTTTGGAAAATATATTATTTGGATAGAACTTTTAATTACGAATCCGTGCATATAAGAATCACTAAAAATAGAATTAAAATGAGTAAGTTATGATTTTTGCAAGATTACGATAACTAAGTATATAAAAATAGTTTTTATATAATTTATAAACAGTAAAAAGTTACTGTTCACCAGTAAAAAAAATATTATATATAATTATTTTGATAAATTTTCTTAATACTAAACCGTGACATAAAGAACGTATAAAACGGAGTTAAAACAAGAAAAGATACCACACTATTTACTCTTGTGCACTATTTTATTGACATGAATAGTGTTGGTTCGTTTTTAATAAAAACTTTACGAAACGATGTAGTAACACTTATATAATATTTATACATGTTTTTACTTTATAAATATTATTTTACAAGACAATTGAACTATTTATACGATAACTTTATACAAATAATAAAAACATTAAATCAAGTATATTATTTTTACAAATACAAAATACATGAACCATTAATTTTTACCAAGTACGAATTTTATGTTTTAATTATATATAACACCCCATGTTTTAGGGTCATCGACGTCGTTAATAAATCCGCAATGTACCTTTTGTAATGTACGTGTTTACTTTAAATCGTAAGCGATAGGTTAAATCGCGTACGTCAAATATTATCGTTTAATGTAAACGGGCATCAAACCATCAAACGTTTACATCAATTATGGTTAAAATAATATTATAATGATAATTATTTTGTCGGTCGTTCATTTTTTTTATTGGGTACGTAAATAAATACGTTTATCAGATAAATGTCCGTTAGCATAACCAGAAGCACGTTAATTAATTGGCCTTCAACAAATACCCTCATTTACCCAATAGCTAATGATTATTTAAAATAATACTAAAAAAAAGATGCTACACTTTTTACCACCTAGAAATGAAACAATATACAAATAATTTCAAGTAAAACCCATCCTTTATAATTTCTACAAGTTGTAACTAGTATAAATTCATGCAAGTAAGCTAGCTAAGATGAAAATAAAACATATACTCCCTCCCTCATCATATCATACGGCATACATACATATGTATGATAGGAAAATACAATTTTTACACACTTTGGTCAATGGTACATCTCTTGCAATTAAAACCTAGCCTTTCTTTGTTTCTTTGACTCATAACACATAAACTCACTATGTTTGTTGAATGTTTTTACTTGACTATTGACCATTGAAAGTCTTATATACATGCAAGTAACTAGATAGTAACACATAGAGAACAAAACACTTAGTAAAATTTTCACAAAATCCCTCTCTTTCTCTCCTTGAGCTCACGGCAAGAAACAAAGATCCAACCCAATCCATACTAATTTTTATACAACCTATACCCTTCTATACACATCTATCCTAAGACATTCTAAGGTGTTTCCAACCATTGAATCACCATTTACAAGTAATAATCAAGAAAAGGAAGCTAGGGTTTTTATTAAGAAAACAAGGGATTTCTTAAGTGCAAGCTTGGATTCTAAGGCTAAACAAGGGTTTAACATTTGTTTATCATCATCTTCATACCCTATAAGGTCTACTAGAACCCTTTACATTCTTATAATTTTCATTGTTATGCATATGATTAGTTCTATTTTAGTTGAATCACCATTTAAGATTTTAACTTGTAAAATGAAGTTTCACTAGTAATGATCATCTTGGTAGACCTATTATACTATTGTGTTATTACATATATCAAGTTAAAAATGATGAAAAAATATTGTATCATGTTGTGTATGGTGTAAACATGTTCATGGTTAATTAGTGTCTTTTAAATTTCTTAATATGTTTTAAGTTAAAGAAATATATATGACAAGTTAATATTAATTATGGACTTATGATAATATTATATGATCACTAGAATGAGGTTACTACAAGATGAGAAAACATGGACACATATGGTTTTTATGTAAAATGATTATATATAAAAACTAGTGATTTATGGTTATTATGAAAATTATAGTTTTATTTAAATAAAATGGAAGATTTGTAATATTTGGACCAAAGGGACAATAAATGGACTATGGAATAATATACATTGTAAAATATAACGATAAAATAATAAAAAAGACTAGTGGTAAAAGTCATAAGGTGAAAACAAGGAAACAAGACTTAATTTTGGACTCATGAAGGACATGCCAACATTCTGTCCAAAATTGTATAAAAGTATACTTATAATATATTTTTATAAGATAATACATTTCACGACGATTCCGAAAAGGTAAGAAACTTGTCAAACGGATTAATAACGAAAAAGTTACGTTAAAAACGAGTTATACGTTAATTAAACGGAGTTTATAAAATAACTTTTATAAAACTTATGTCAAACAGCAAGTTTGATATTTTTATCAACTAAAACACATTTTTAGGATTCCAAAATGATAAGAATCGCAATTTTTCGATTTATAACGAATAAGTTATGAATTTCGCGGGTTTTCGGTAATTAAAAGTTTATAAAAATAATTTTATAAACTATGAACAGTAAAAACACTATTCATGACAGAAAGTTATATTTTTTTAAACCTCATAAAATTATAGAACTTTCAATTACGAGATCGTGCTCGAAAGAATCGTTAAAAACAGAGCTATAACGAATAAAATACGACATTTACGGGTTTTACGACAACAAATACGATTTAAATAAAACTCATGTCTGGTGTGAACAGTAAAAGTTACTGTTCATCAGGGGATCAAAATTATAAAAATATCAAATATCGATAACCCGTCTTAATACGAAAAGATGGGCATAAGAAACGCAAGAAACGGACTTAAAACGTAAAAGTTATGTCAATTTTACCATAAGTATGTTTATAAACATGTTAATAAACATGTTTTCACTCAAACAATTAGATGGTGATTAGCTAAATAGACTTATGCATGATAGAGGTTACTCATTATGATTAGTGCTTATGCGACCTTAATTTAATTAGGTTGCATGATCGAATTCGCGTACCATTGTTGTGATATACTTGGGCATTACTCACTCAAGGTGAGTTCATAGCCCCACGTTTTACATGCTTTTGTTTTACAAAGTTTTTGGGGTGAGAAACATTGCAATCTTTACAATTGGACACAGTGGTTAAGTTTCATGTATATTACGTGTTCCCTAATAGCGAAAGCCATAACTGAGCCCATTATCATGAACTGTCCATTTACTGACTGAGATCGCGAATGTTATTGATAGATCTATTGGTTTGACAACCCGTTCGGGTGATTAGCTATCACTAGGCAAAGCACGAATCCATGACGAATATAGGATTTGCGGTTAGATGCATCACCACGGGCAATGTAGGCCATTAATTTGGTATTTCATACACGTCCAAGCTTCATGTCATGAGCTTAGAGCAACTAATGTACATTAATAATGATTCTTCATCTGTTGCATTTAGCAACACTTGGGAAATCTTGTGTACCTACAATATATGATTTATCAACCTTAGAATTCCACCAACATTATTGTTGACGTTTTTAATGCAATGTTATTTTTCAGGGGATCATAAGCACTAGGTGCAAGGGATCCATTGGAGGTTTTGAATTTGGGATATCAGCATTTAATATTTTGTCGCATTACATTTTGTATAACTATGGGCTAGAAATCTTTGTACTTTGAACAAGTGAACAAGTTAAGCTTCGGGCTTATGTAACAAATACTTTGTTAAATCCAATGTATCAGTTTTATAAATGACTTTTTGACGTGTTCAATATATATCTTGTGTTTATTGATCTGAAGAAGTAAAAAAACAAACGCCCGACCCTTATTCCGCTGCGCCCAATTTGTGGGTGTTACAGATTGTATCAAGAATACCAAGGTTATAGAGAACCAGTCAAATGTTTTTGCTGGACTATAACCTTTTCAAAAGTTTGTTTTATTAACAAAGGGGTTTACATGGGACATACATATGTGCATACATTCATGCATACACTACTTGTTGCATTAGTTGGTTGGACTAGATGCACTCAAAATTGATATACATGTTAAGATTATAAATGTATATTACTATAAGAGTCTTATATCAAATACTAATATAAGCTATTTTTAGATTTTCAGATACAGTCATGTCAGATTCAGATGAATCGGGGATCACATACACAGCGGTGTCCAGTCCATATGAGGACTTATCAGACATAGGATCACCGAGAGCCGATGATCACGAGTTCCTTGAGCTACCCTACATGCCAGAGGACCCATACGTGGAGGCCGCTCTTCAGGCCCCACCCTCTCCAGATTATGTGCCTGGCCCGGAGGAGCCTGAGCAGGCACCACCCTCGCCAGATTATGTTCCAGGTCCAGAGCATGCTGACGATGAGATCGTTGCTGAGGATCAGCCGTATGCTGAGGAGGCCTCACCCACTGCACAGTCACCTGATTATGTTCCAGAGACTGATCCTGAGGCAGATCCGGAGGAGGATGACGATGAGGACCCTGAGGAGGATCCTATCGACTATCCTGCTGATGGAGGAGATGACGGAGATGATGAGATGGACATCGAGGAGGATGAGGATGATGAGATGGATGTTGAGGTTGACGAGGAGGCGGAGGAGGAGCACCCAGCTCCTGCCTACCCTGTAGTTGTTGCTTTACCAGCTACTGCCCCGTCTACAGAGGAGACTAAGCCGTTTGAGACTGATGAGTCTACGGCCACACCACCACCTCACCCTCCATATCGTATGACAGCTAGGATTACTAATCCAGAGCCAGTACTTGTACCAGCATGGTCAGATTCTGAGGTTGCCAGACTGCTTGCTATATCTTCCCCACCAGCATCACCACTAAATTATGGTATTGTTAGACCATTATTTGTATTAGATTGATGTTATTATGGTGTTGGGTGGCCGACTGGAAAATCTGTGAAGTTCCAATGAACAGATCTTCTAGCCTGTTAAAGCTTAGTTAACTTGGATAAATCCAAACTAACTATACTCGGACATACTAACAATGTATGGCGTAACTAATATATAATCTAGCAGTACTAACGACTTAGTCTATTTTCTTCAGGTCTTTAGCAGTAGTATCAATCTTGGAACCAGCAGTGAGTAAAGTCGTTTACTAGCAGTAGTAACTCAATATTCCAACATTCCTCCCTTAAATTTGATATTTACTTGTCAATCTTTAAGTTTCTTCAGTGTAAGCATCTTGGTCATTAGGAGGATGTATCCAAACATTTTACTACTCTTTAAGAATTGATTTGATGAACTTGCTAAGCTCAAATGCCATAGTACTTTTCTTCTTTGCTTCTGTATCTGAAAGTTCGGCATCTTCTCCAATAATTCATTGATCGTAGGTACTTTTTCTCTACTGAATATTATCTCTCATTAGGTGTACCATCCATAACAGAGTTGTTTTTTTTTCTTTTTTTTTTTTTTTTTTTTTTGACTCCAAACTTTCATACAACTTCCATTTCAGCAATTTCCAATCCAGTTGAATCATTCATAGTTCATCTTTTTCATCTGGATCAAATAGAATCCTTAGATCTCCCAAAGCAAACAAATCATGTCCTTCATGAGGATGGTCTTGAAACCTTTCCGGAAACTAACTGTATAGGTTCATTCAAGTCTTTGCTGTCAAGTCTTCTTATGAAGGCTTGCATAGTCTCATGTAGCTTGAACTTCCATTAGCTCTGGTTACTTTGTAAACATACATGTCTTTTGCATCCAACATTTCCTAGCAATCTTATCTTTCCAATTTCCAAAATAGCAAATCCTTCTGGATAGTGGTTCATAGTTCACTTCACTGTCATCACCAGAAATTATCTTTAAGCTTAACCTAAGTTCTTCCTTCTCCTTCTCATACTCTGCTGCTTCTTCTTCTGTAACATTCTTTACATATTTCATTACTTTTGGTTTCTTGGGTGACTTCTGTGTTGCATATGATCCTGCAATTCTTTTCCCTTTCATATAGTCCTTGGATTTCTTCATAAATCTTTCCTTTCGGCTGACTGTGTTTGTAACTGGTTCATTAAAATCTATATATATATATAACAATAATACAAGCAAACACTTAACCAATTACCTTTAGCCAAGGATTGGTCAAGTATTTACAAATTACAATATATATATATATATTTTCGGAAGTATGATTTCCCGGGTCGTTATGTCCCAACGAGGTGTGCAATTTGAAAATCGAATGTAGGATGATGATGAGTGTTGGAATATGACAAAGTTATGATTGTTTTTATTTCTACAAGTTAAATATTCTAAAACGATTAAAATAAAAACCTAAAACGGAAAGCTATATAACTTTAAAACCTAAAACGGGCGAAAAAACGAGGGTCAAAAAACCTAAATTCACACAATTTAAACCCTCTAGAAATGAATTTTTTCATTAAAAATGGTTCTAAGTGACTAAATACGAAGGTTAAAAAAAAACTAGATCGAAACAAGGAGTTAGTTAAAGACCAAAACGAGTCAAACAAAAACGGGTTTTGATCTCGTTCTTTAAAATGAAATTTTTTTGAAAAAATAACCTACGTAACTTTAACAATTTTCAGATATATATGAAAAAGAAATTTTAAAAACAAGTTTATATTTTTTCTGACTTTTATGTTTTATTTTTTTATGGATTTTTAAAGTTTTAGAGAAAATTAAAATTATAAAAAATACCAAATTTTATAAAAATTCTGAAAAATTACCAAATAGCGAAAATGATAAGGGTTCTATGAAAAATAAAAGATTTACATGCTTATCGTATAAGCTGTGTAATAAGACGATAAACAGCTTTATAAGCTAAAATGAGAAAAACACCCTTAAATAATAAACCACTTGGGACTCTAATGAAAAAGTCCCAAGGGCGCAGCGGTAGAGGTGTTGGTGAAAGGGTTGAGAGTGTTGAGGTCCTGGGTTCGAGCCCAGGCTCCCTAGGACTTCCACTCTCCCCTTTTTATTTTTTTTTCAAAATTTCTTTTTGCAAACTTGTTAAACACACAAAATTAAGCACTTTTTTCAACTACCACTTTTTATGAAAAGGGCTTAATAAGCTGGAAATGCTTATTACAAACAGACAGATTGCTTGTTATGGCAAAAGGCACACTTGGCTTTTTCTTTTTGATTTTTTTTTAAAACAATTAAGCAATTGGAAATCAAAGATAAGTAAATACAGATATAAACACGAACTTAATAAGCACTCAGGAACCAAATTTAGCAATAATTAAGCAGAATAAGCCAATATGCTTTTTGGCTTAATGTAGTCAAAAATGGCCACACTGGCCTACTTTTGGCTTAAAATTAAGCCAACTAGAGTAGGAGTTAAGGCTTGGGCTCATAGGGGCTTATTAATTGGCTTATTAGCTATCTAAAAAGGTAAAAAGCTAATGCTTACTAACACAATTTAAGTGAGAATAGTATGGGCTTTAAACTTTGGGCTTTTGCAACAGGGATTGACCACTAAAACTAAAGCCCAAAAGTAAAACTTGGGCTAATAAATAGCCCTAAGACCAGACCCTTAAGCACTTTTAAGCTATAATAAAGAAAAAGATGACATAAAAGACTTAAGAAAATTAAGTAATTTAAACTCATTTTGAAACATCTTTTGAGCTAAAAAAAAATTAACTTGAAAACAACAGTACTAACTTTTGAGTTAGTACTGCCCAAAGGGCTTTAAGCTGAAAAAAGCTTTAATAAGCTAACTTTTTGGACAAAAATAAGCTTAGGTAAGCTAATCTAGCCTAATAAGCAGATATCAATACAAAATAAGCAATTAATTCAGCTTAAACCCTCAAATGAGCAAATGAGGTTATTAGCTCATTACTGCTAATCAAACAACCCTTGGGTGGCTTTTTGGGCTTAAAAATAAGTTGAAACTTGGTATCTAAGTCTATGGATAAACAAAAACAGATGGGAGTATGCTTAACCTAATGAGCTTATCTAGAATTTTTAGAAACCTAAGACTTAATTTAACTTATAAATTATAAATTAAAAGTGAGCTGATGAAACTATGAATAATAACTTATAAGTTCATTGACAATTCACAAACAACAATTGCAGGCACTCTATTCTTACTACTAATGCACTAAAATACTCAAAATGGACATGAAAGCATGTACTAAGAGCTACCTTAAGACAAAGATCAAAATAAGCAAATCTAAAAGAGTAAATTAACACAGGGTTCAGGGTATAGGTAATTTTAGACTTCAATTTTTTTATTTTTTTATAAAAAAAATCTTTAAAACTGTTTAATAGACCTAATTTAAGCTAAACTAAGCTTACCCAATGACCTTAACCCATACATGACTCCATTTGACCCATTTTGAGACTTGTCCCAAACACCCCTTAGATTTCTGAATTGGCTTTTTAAGCTGATTTTAGGGTGATTAAGGCCAATGGTCTCAAAAGTAAATACTCATACATGATAAATAGCTTTTATTGTAAAAGAAAAAATAACACGAATAAGCTGTAAATTAAAGCTATTGTAGAAAAATAAGCTTAAATGAAAGGAAAATGGACTTACAAGGCCCTTTGCTCTAAACAAGGTGATAATATGCTATTAAAAGCTTGGTTACCACGCATCCAGCCTTATCAAAGTAAGCTGGTGGTGTCCATAAGCCCATCCATTTTTGGCTTATCATCCAAATTATAAGTTGTGGTGAATTTAGGAGTGGATTTTGTTGAGTTTTGATTAATTACTTAACTTTTTCTTTTTTTTAATGAAAACAGCTTATAATTAAGCTAAATGAAGAGCTTCTTAACACATTTCAACATAAATTAACAACTTAAGAGCTTGAATTTAAAACTTGGCTTTTTAACTCATAAACTTTAAAAACTTCATTAATTCTTAAAAGTGTTACAAGACATGAAATTTAAAAGACAAATGACTAAAATAAGATGTAAATAAACTAAATTAAACTACAATAAGCTAAGATGTGTTAAGATGCCTTCAAGGCTTACAATAGCTTTCTATTTATACTTAAACTACTAGGGTTTCAGTCTTCAGCTGTGTTTCTTTGGTGAGTGCTTCAAGTCTTCAAATCTCAGCCTCAAAAGGCCTGTGCTTCTTTGCAATCTATCACAGCCTTGAATCTTCTTTATCTTTGAAAAAGTTGAGGATTGCCAAGGTGTCATGGCATCATGTGACTGAGGAAGGTAGTAGAGGAGGGGGTGATGTTTATCCAGGGGTTTTTCGAGGTGGGGGATAAAACGGGTGTTGTTTGGGGAAGACAATCAAAAGGGCGGGAAAGGGATGAACAGTGGTGGGTTTTTAACTCAGGGTAAAGTTTGGCTAGTTGGCAAGATTGGCCCCCTCAACTTATAAGTGTATATTGCAAATTTCGTCCCTGTGGTGTTATGAGTTTGGGGGTTTGGCAGGAATGCCCCCTCAACTCATATAAGTGAATTGCAAAGTCAGTCCTTGTGTGTTATAACTTTAAGGGGTTGGCAGAATTGCCCCCTTAAGTTATATTTCCCTAAAATTGCATTTCCACCCCTTGAGTCTTTTATCCTTTTCTTTTAACTTTGAGATTTGGCAATTGTGGTCCCCCAAGTTGTCTTTTCTGCTTCAGTTTCTCGGAGTTGACTCTGACTTTGTCGGGGTTGACTTTGACTTTGACTGTTTGACTTTTCTGTTGACTTTTTGACTTGGTTGACTTTTTGGCTTTGATTTGGCTTCGTCTTTTCACACATTTGCATTCTGTGCTCAGTTTTGTTGTTTTTGGCTTTGTTTTTCGTCCTTTTGTGCGATATCCGTTTCCTGCACAATACAAATGCAAAACAAACATATATTTGGCAGTTTTTGTCTGTTTTTGGTCATTTAGGCTCGTTTTTAATAGAAAATAGTATGTGTATTTAAACACATACCAAAATCCCCCATACTAAGGTATTCCCCCCCCCTCCTGGTGTCCCAGGCAATGTTATGAAGTAAACACTCAAGAAAACTAAGAATCTCGATCCCCCTCGACTAATAACCTTGAAAAGTAGCTAAGTGTTTGTCAAGGGGAACTAAAGAATCAATAGCTTAGACAAGTCTTGTTTTCACCAAAAAAAAAATTATATGTACACTAACTATCCCTAATATTTTTGTATTTTCCTTTTTTTTCTTTTTTCAACTTAACTAACATGTTTGACTTCCTTTATTTTATGAACACTAGGATCATAGAATGAGAAGCGCCTATAGAATAATCTATGGATGTCCGAATGGATAAATTCATGTCTGATTTTTCACTAGTCAAACTAAGTGTTTAAAAAAACGAAATCACTGTTAAATTAATGTAAAGTTGCTAACCATACTTTTAATATGACTTGTCAACTTTTCGCTCCCGAATAAATTATTCAATTAGTATATACTGTACAGTGATGGTGCTTAATTTTAAGTTAAATTTAGATTGACAGTTTCTAGAAAGTTGGTACAGTTTTGTGCGTAACCGATGAATTTCTGAGATAAGAAAGCTGGGGAAAGACTTGATCACACACAAAACCAGCATATTCTTGATAGATCCCATGCCTGTGGGAGGCCCCCCACTAGGGCAGGTTCGTCTAAAAGGATATGCCCCCCCTCCTATTGTTTCGTCTGTTATCGTCATGTGTTATATTCCCCCCCCCCCCCTCCCCCCCCCCCCAGTGCGCCCGAGATCTGTAGGTGGCCTTAAAACGTGGATGTCCCCCCGCTCCCCTGATGACCCCCCCCTGTCTGATATCCTCCTCCCGCCCCCCTTGTTTGATTGAAGAATTTCTCCGTATTTTGTTTTCTGTGCGACAAAATTAGTTTAGGACCCCCCCCCCCCGTTAAAGAAACGCTAGTCCCTCTTGATCCCCCCCCCCCCCCCCCCCATTGTCACCCGGGTCGCCCCCTTTGCTTGACGATCCAATCAAGTCCAATTAGAAAAATTTAGCCCCCCCCCCACCCCCACCCGTCTGTTAATTTTTTAAGATCAATAATACTTTATCTATAGATGTATATACTGTTGTTTGATTTTACCACCCACCCCTCCAGTTTATCTTAACTTTATATTTATTTCTCTTCAACCCCCCCCCCCAGTCTAGTGTAATATAACCCCCCACTTAAATTATTCCTTTCTATAATTAATTTTCAGTTAGACTATACCAGGATTCTCCACCCCCCCCCCCCCCCCCTCCCTCGAATTTAGGTTAAAATTTAGGTTGTGACCCACAGGAAGTATGTTCGCCAAGGTAATTGGCGGGATATTCACCCTTTTAGCGATTTCTTTCATAGTTTTACCGCCTCTAAATAAACAAATGATCTCAAAGCACGCAAACATAAAAAATTTAATGATCTCATTGGTGCGATTATTCCATGTAGCGACCTTTCTTCTCGGAACGTCCCAGCCTCACTCAGACTAAGTGCCAGGTTTTTGGACTCCCCAGGAGAATTTAATTAATCACTCTCCTCCTCGCTCGCCATACCGACGGCATCCAACAACTTTTGAGTCTTAAAAGCAAATTATTTTTAGTTCAAAATTTACTTGAGTTTAGAAAAAATGAAATTTTACCATTAAATTTTCAATTTATTGCTATATACTATTCTATTAATACCGTCATCATTTACATGACTACTCAACATCAAGCACACCTCCGACAAGATGTAGAGATCTTCGCTCTGTCGCAGGTTTCTAACACTTCAGATGCACTTTGGCTATTTATTATATTCACCATAGGCCCCTTGTTTTTGAAGACTGCAACATCGGTTGTGAGCCGGCAAGATGCAGTAAACCTTTATCAGCCCACTGTTTATTATTTTTCATATTTATCTTATTATTTTTTCATTTTTTTTCATTTTGCAATATTTTTCGTAACTAGAGAAAATTTCGTTTTTAAAACTTACATATAAAGCTGAACTAACGATGATACTTTCGTTTCGACTCGCCCCGCTTTTTTGTAGAAAAACGTCGGATTTACAGTTAAGACAAAATTAGCAGTTTATTAGTCGGGTAAGAGCTTTTGGGAGAAAAAAGAGACAAGTTACACTTATAGCTTTTAGATTTCTATAATAATCTCTTGTTTTAGCATCCTACTTGTAAATAGAAACCACTATCATTTCATCGTTCTTCGCAAATCTCCGCTTCCTCTTCACCCCTAATTAAAGGAGAGAGATCGCGAATGCTTAGGCCAATAAACTTAGAGATGAGATTATTAAATGGTTAAGGGACAAAAGGCTCAGGGCCCCCCCCCCCCTCAAAACGCACAGTTTAATACGATGACCCCCCGCGCACCTCTCCCCCCTAATTTATTTCTCATTTACCCGTTAGGAACAGTCAAAAGATAGAGTGACAAAAACTTTATTTTATCTTTGAAATTTTTTGTTTATTTTTTTGGTATTTGTGCAAATGTTTTTGGTGGTAGAAACTAAAAACGGATGATAGAGACAACAACGGCTGCAGGCAAAAACAATCAAATCAGAAGATCCCTCCACCCCATACTAGAACTAAACATCGTATCGATGTTTTTTTTAGAGAAAAGGGATACCTACGTTAATCTAAGGAGTTTATTACAGTGATGACAAAAGGATAAAAGTAGTCAGCTCTCGCCTCGCTCTCCACTTCGGTTCCTCTCGCTGAGGTTTCCCAAATGTCTCGCCACGCCGCCCCCGAGGATGTGAAGACTCTTGTGGGAGAAGGGTACAAGCTGCGAGCAACTCGAGGTCTTCACAATTAGGGAAATCCGGGACATACAACACTATACACACAAAAACACAGACACACACGGGAAATGGAAGAGGTAAGACTCTCAGACACAAAAGCACTTATTCATTACTACATAATACTACTACACTGAGAAGCTGAGGTGCACGCTCCACGAAGCGCTTGGTAAAGGTCGCTATGCTTGACCGATCCCCGAATTTAATGGTTCCTGGGATGGTTTGGAGGTCCGGGACAACCTCGGTTGGTATGTCCCCTCCAAAATAGTGTTTAATTCTATGACCATTTACTTTGAAGTTAGGCCCGGAGTTTTGGGATAACTCGACGGTGCCATACGGAAAGACTTGGACAATGGTGAATGGTCCTGACCAACGGGATTTCAACTTGCGGAGAATAAATCTTTAATCGAGAGTTTAAAGAGGGAACTTGTTCACAACGTTGATATAACGCGGTTTTTTATATTGGCGTCGTGGATCCTCTTGGTCTTTCTCTTTATAGATCAAGAGTTTTTCGATAGGCATGATCACGAAGTTCATTAAGTTCATTGAGTTGAACTTCCGCGCGCGCGCTCCTCCGACTAAACCCGCCACGGTTTTGATATCAAAGTTTGTTGCTTAAGGGTCCAATAAGCCTTTGTCTCCAACTCGACTGGCTGATGACATGCCTTTCCCATATACAAGTTGTACGGAGTACCGATGGGCTCGCCTCTCCTTGCTTCTGCTGTACGGAAGGCCCAGAGAGCATTATCCGTTTGTCCCCCCCCCCCCCCCCCCAACCCGACCAAGAGGCACAGATTTTCGCCCACTGTCCTTTCAAAGGAATTCGTGTCAAAAACCTCGATTCTGTACCTCAAATTGCCAACTTGTTTGTGGGTGTTCGCGGTGGAGAGACGGAATGAGGAGACTCGTATTTTAAGCATGACTCATGCAAAATTGGTCATTATCAAAAATGGGTTTTCCGCGATCCATTATGATTGCCAGAGGGGCACCGGATCTGGCGAAGAGAGATTTGAGAACTGTCAAACAACTTCGGGAGTAGTTGGTGGGGAGTGCTTCGCTTCAAACCCATTCTCAGACAAGTAATCGAATGCCCACGAGTATTTATTTGTTCCCTTTGTAGATAGGAACACGCGCCCACACACCTGCTCTCCCCCGTCAATACCCCAAACGTCAAAGATTTACACAAAACTTAGGATGGGAAATTTGTGGCATCTCTTCAGTTCGTGAATTTTCCTATAACGATGGTTCGCCATTAAAGTCGCAGTTTTTAACCCAACTCGTATCCGCCGCATCCGCAGCGCTGTACTGCGCGCGCTCGCGCCAGAAGAAAACCGGCCTCAGACCTTTTTAGGTGTGAGATTTGCCACCTATGATGTCCCACCGTGGGTCCATTGTGGATAGCTTCGAGGATGTCGAGGAGGTCTTGCCGTGACACACCCGCCAAGATCACTGATAACGCACATATCATTAAACAAGAAGGGGTTCGTCCAAAAGTAAGATGTTTGACGTCTTGAAAAACTTTCTTTGATCTGCTGAGACGATCATCCCTCTTGTTCATAAAATTCCCCCGCATGGTAGTTTGCAAAATCGGCAAAAATGGTGGTATTATCATCAACACGAAAGGTAACATCCCAAGTGTCTTGTGAGGAAATGGTTTCGTCCGAATATTCCTTTTTCTCGAGATCACTTTGATTGGGGATTTTCCAAGACTAGAAAGCGTGGTCGGCGGTCGAGATTTTCTACTCTTTTTTATCATCGGAAGAACGAACATCAAATTTCTTGGTAGACAGCAAAAATCCACTAGAGTCCAATCTTGGCTTAGCATCCTACTTAGCAAGCAGGTGGTACTTTGTGAGCCGAATGGGTCCGTTTACACTATGCTTTTGGACAAGACAAGATATGGCCGGAATTTATCGAAGCATTTACACTACGGCAAGTAATTCCTTTTCCGTTGTAGTGTATGTGCTTGAGCCTTCGGTCATAGTTTTGCTTGCCATAGTAGTATCGGCTTGAGTGCTTGCGGTCTTACGTAGTCCCTAGGATTGCCCTAACACTGCCACTCTCTCGTCTCGCTCCTTGCATCCACATGATTTCAAAGGGCATTAGTCCCAATCGGGTAGCAACTAGAATTGGAGCTGGGTTAACTTCATCTTAAGGGTGTTTCAAAATGCTTCGATCGCATTCCTTCGAGAGAGATAAACGGAGTTTCACGCGGCGCTTGTAAGGAGGTGGGTCATAGGCCGGGCAGTTTTGAAAAATCTGAATAAATCGTCGGTAGAATCATAGGCGTGACCGAGAAAACTACGAATACCCTTCACGGTAGTGGGATGAGGCAATTTTGCAATGACTAAATTTGCCTTATCAACTCAATCACAACCCCGCCGGACTTAGGAAAATCTTATTGGCCAAGGACTATGACTTCCTTGACATAAGTGGCACTTTTCCCAATTAGCACAAGATTGGGTCTTCAACCTTGGAGCATTTTGTCTCTAAATGGGAAAGGCCAAGAGGAGATAAGAAATCACCGAAAACCGAGATACCATGAAGTACTTTCCTGGTTTTTTCCAATCATATCGTGCGCCGCTCAAAGATTGCAAACCAATACACCTTTGGAACAGTGCACCGGTGATTGCATTAACCAAAAGGCATGCGACGTAGGTAATGTCTCGTAAGGGCAGGTGAAGGTAGTCTTCTCTTGATCAAGTGGGTCAATCGGGATCTGAAAATAGCCGGAGAATCCGTCCAAAAAGCAATAGTACTCATTTCCGGCTAATCTTTCAATCATCTGATCCATAAATGGCAACAGGAAATGGTCTTTACGAGTTGTATCATTAAGTTTTCGGTAATCGATGCAGACTCACCATCCCGTGACCAACCTAGTGGGTATTAACTCATTTTCTTCATTTTGCACCACGGTTATGCCTCCCTTCTTAGGGACACAATGAATCGGGCTTACCCAGGGACTGTCAGAGATATGGTAAATTAACCCGGTATCAAGAAGTTTGATAACTTCTTGCTTAATAACATCATGAATTTTTGGGTTAACTCTTCTCTGATGTTGAACTATGGGTTTGGCATTTTCCTCCATCAAAATCTTATGGGTGCAAAACTGTAGATCTATCCCCTTAATATCAGAAGTCTTCCAAGCTATGGCATGTTTGTGTGACTTAAGAACCTTGATCAGGGCGGTTTTATCCTCATCTTTCAAGTTTTTAAGGCGATTAAGCGGGTAATTTGTCCATCACCCTCACAAAATCGATACTCAAGATGGGATAGTAACTCTTTAGGTCTGGTAGGGAGGATCTTCACATGAAGATTTAATCTTATCAGGCACATTGATTTCACAAACTGGTAACGGAGGGAGATTTGGGTCATTATTGATCACACTTAACAATTCCTCAAGGTAAACGGTGTCTCCCTCAGAATCATAGATACCGTCAACACCTGGTGGTATCGAATCATCATGTTCAAGAAATGCATTGATCTCTTCTATTAGAAAATTACTTCCTCCGAAGGGAGTGAAAGATGGAGAGCGAGAATCGATCATAAGGTCCAAAGTAGAAATGGGATTGCCACTTTCAAAAATTTCAAGTACTTCTTGAACATATTCTTCACAAGCAATGTCAATAACACCGATTCGGTTAACCGATTCAATGATATTGTAGGAGAAAGTCTTAGTATCACCAACTTTGAAGGTTACAGATTGGTCATCATGTCTAAGGGTCATTTGTTCACCGTGAACGTCGATCAAGGCACGTGCCGTCCTCAAGAAAGGTCTTCCTAAGATTAGGGGAACCCGAGGATCGGCAACGTAATCAACGACCACAAAATTGGCAGGAAAGAAGAACGTTCCAACTTTCACAAAAACATCCTCGGCGATGCCGGTGGGAGTAGAAATCGTTCGATCGGCAAGTTCAAGTATTATTCGGGTTTTGGTCAAAGCTGGGAGACTTAGTTCTGTCCAAATGAAGAGAGGCATTAGGTTGATGCTTGCACCGAGATTGGCCAAAGCTAAGCATTCATTCATCTCTCTTTTAATGCATCTTCTTCACAACAAGTCAGCATCAACCAATGGGTGATAATTGATAGGAAGTAAGGACTTTTCATCGAAAGTCACATGAGTGATTCTTTGACTGTCATTGTATGTTTATTTAATACTACATAAGCTTTACTATTTTGAGAATACCCTAGAAAAACACCTTTGTATGCCTTTGGGTCAAACTTGGTTAGATAGTCTTTAGTATTCAAAATGAAGCATTTGCTTCTAAATACTTTAAAATATTCGAAAGAAATTTCCACCTCTAAATATTTCATACGGGGTTTTTTCCTAGTATTTTTGAATTAATATTCTATTATATATATGGTTTGACGTATCAACGCATTACACCAAAAACTTTTGTGGAATGGATTGTTACATTAGGAAGCCATATCCTAGACATCTCTTTAAGGTCCCTATTCATTCTATAAACTAACCCATTTGATTTGGGGAGGACGTGAACAGAGAAGTTATAGTAATGCCTTGTGCATCACAATAAGCTCCGAATTGTACTTCATTATCAAATTCCCGACCATGATCCTTTCTAATAGCTATTATAGAACTACCTAGTTGTTTTGAATTTTCCTACTTAATATTTCAAAATTTCTTAAAAGCTTCATTTTTAGTCTTTAGGAATCTAGTCCTGTATACCTAAGTAATCATCTACTATAACTAAGTGCATAGATTACAACCATAGCTTTTAATGCCTAGACCCAAATAAGTCCCACATGTTAATAATATTCTAAACATCTTTTAGCGGAACCATATTTTTTAGCTTATACTTGCATGGAGCATGCTTCCCAATTATACAAGCATCACAAAAATGTTTATCGTATTTAGCTTAATAAGTTTCTAACTAATTCTTTAGATGACAACGATTGAATTAAACGCATATTTGTATGACCAAGTCTTCTATGCCATAAGGTAGAATTATCCATTACCGTGGCGAGAAATAATTTGTCTTGAGACTTATTTCCTAATTTCATTACGTATAAACTATTTTTCCTAATCCCATTTCCTATGATTTTACCATCTTTAATTATTTCACTACATTCTTTCATGAATAAGACTTGACACTTATTGTCACAAATTTATCCGACACTAAGTAAGTTAAAAGCTAAGTTATCTACGTGTTCTTCCTACATTAGATATAGTAAGAGAGTCATTAGAGATATCTTTATGAAAGCAAGTCCCATCGAGTGGAGTCAAGGCATGCCTTAAGGTAGCGACTGACTTTTTCAGGTGAGATGGTTCAATAGTAGATTAGATAAAGGCTCTGCTACTTCCACGGGAGGAAAGTCAAATCAGCGTAGATAAGGAAGTGGTTATTCTTGTTTGTTCATGACTCCTCCGCGCTCCTATTTCATGGAATAAGCGCCTTTTCTCTTACAGATAAAAGAAATGGATTTCTTCCGGCTAGCTCGAAGGGAAGGAAAGAGTAAGTTACTTCTAAAAACAACGTTATCTCTTCAGTATGCTTGAAAGTAGAGAATAAACTCTTGTTACCGGTCATATGTTTGGAGCAACCACTATCTTTGATCCACTCATCCGGTTCCAAGCATGTTCTCAAGCATACCTATTTCAACAAAAACAAATTCAAGCGTTTGGTCCCCAATATCTCATGGGTCCGAAAATGTTAGTGTTGTACACATGTTGGGTCTTAAAAGACTTCATGGATTCTTAGAAGTTACTACTCGCTCGGGTAACAAATGAAATTATGCTAAGTATTTAGTACTAGTAGTAATAGAATTCCCACAGCAAGTTACAACATTAAGTCTACAAATCGATACAAGCGTATAAAAGTACTGCATTTAGTTGAAGTTAAGACTGCTCAGTGTAAGCAATCCAACAAGTAAAATCAAACTAGATAAGAGCAGATAGTAGAAACAGATAAAAACTACTCGCCTTTTACAACCGTTTGAGTCAAATCGTCCTGCTAGTCACAACTCTTACTACCTAGCATAAGTTAAATAGTTCTGCTGGTGGAAAGCATAAATGACATTTTGAAGACTAAATACAGTCAAGCGTAATAAAGACGCGATACATATATAACTTTGTATGGCGAACAAGCATGCGTGAGAAGATCAGTGTGAGATCTATTAAGTACAAGAAATACACTTCATATATATAAAAAAATAAAATTTTTATGTATTAAGAAACGATTGCGATGTCTTCGGACTAAATATATAATCGACAAGAGCCACCCTATCTTCTATACAAGAAGGCTCTAATGGGCAAAGGAAGAATATAACATCCAAACACAACTTCACATCAATCAACACAAACACACAAACACAGTCTAGAAGCTTATAGTCTTGTAAGCTACAAGGTGTAACCCAAGTACAAAAGAAAGAGTACTCGATATTAACATCAATCATATAAAGCGTGTTGATACATCTGTAGTCAATCATTCAAATTTACTGGTTCCAATGATATAATCTTCTAGATATAAAGATCAGATTCCGCAACCACTTTAATGTTACATACAAAGTATCTACGCAACAAGTTATTTGGATTTATCCAAGGTAATTATAAACCTGTTAGCCACCTAAGGAATCGATATAGTTTGGGATCACCAGTGGTAATCAGAGCATGGTAAGGCAAAGAAATTTGAAGGGTGTTAGCTCATGGTCCTAATTGTTCTTCATTAGACGTTGTTGACTCGAAGGTGAAGCTGATTCAATAATGCTATTGTACAGTTTGCTAAACTATTTTCTTTATTGTTGATCAGATGACACATACCAATAGCCTCCTCTTATGTTTACTTTACTTCGTTTTTTTCATGAGCACTGTTATATCCTCTTACAATTTCTTCCAACACATCCTCCAACACATGCAAACATATTACAAGCCTCCTTTTAGTTGAACCGCAGTAGAAAAGGATATACCAGAACCTAACGTGAAGATAAGGTCGCTTGGTTCATTTATGTACCAAAGTGGGTGGCCATGTTTCTAACCAAACCAATCCCTAAAGCACTGAAGATCACATAAATACATTGTGGAACTATTAAAGGTTACACTGTTCTGATTGGTGCAGAAGCTGTTTCGGATGATGACCATCACAGTGACACTGATAAAGAAAAGAGCCCGAGTCAAAAGATCGAGAAGAAGACGAGCATTAGTGGTAGTGATGGGCTCAGGGCAAGTATTAGTGGACAAAGGATAGTTTTTTTTTTCAGATGATGTTGTTACTGAATTTTTAGACAGCGAAATAGCTAGTCAAGGAGGATCGGTGAAAGAAAGTTTGGATAAAGATTTGTTTTATACATTAGTGGATGTAAAACTGATGAGGATTCTCTATTGGAATATCTATGAGGTAGTAAAGCTTTTAGGGTATACAATACTAGAACCAGAAAGGTAGAAGAAAACTTGCATTATTGGTTTTAGAGAATAATCCATGATATGAAGGGACTGGTCCAAAATGGCTGTTTGATATTGACTCTCTAACCCAATCTATGAACTATGTACCAGTTAGTGCAGGTACAGTTTCTAATGTCTCTGCAGGTACATCAGAAGAAAACAGTCAAGATTGCATTGTGATGCCAATTTGGAAAGATTCTTCATACTTTGATTCACCTACAAAGATGTAGATAATTGTGCCCAAAAAACTGCCGATATTCTCAAAACAAGGTTGAAGATTGTCTAAATGATGAATTGTATGAACATGACAGGTTTGTAGATGATAGCAGATCTAAAATGTTAATGTTTGTTTGGCACAAGTTAAGTACATGCCATTCTGATGTTAATACGGTAGTTCTTGAACTAATGTTTTGTCCATCAACTAGTAACTGCTAGGTCCAAAATAAAGAAACGGAACGAAGAAGAACCAGAAGTTGATTTGGGAACATTACAAATTCCTATATTGTTCCAACCACTCCTAAAACAAGAATTCATAAAGATCATCCACTTGACAATGTGATTGTGAAGTACAATTCAACTGTTCAAAAAGAAGAATGTTAAAACTTAACCTTACTTTTGAACAAGGGTTCTCAGTGATGTTAATGAGAAAAAAAACACATGATACCCTAAATACTTGTTTATATGCTTGTTTCCTATCACAGATTAAACCAACAAGCATTGCTAAAGCTCTATCTGTTTCATCTTGGGTGGAAGCAATGCAGAAAGAACTTCTGCAATTCAAACTTCAACAAGTTTGGATACTAGTGGATCTCCTTAATGGAAATAAGGCCATTGGAACAAAATGGGTCTTCAGAAACAAGAAAGATGAAAAGGGAATTATGCTAGGAATAAAGCAAGTTTAGTTGCTCAGGTCATAGACAAGAAGAAGATTGATTATAAAGAGTGTTTGCACCTTGCAAAAATTTTGGCAATAAATGTTTTTTGGCCTAAGCTTCTTTTATGGGTTTTCTGGTATATCAAATGGATGTAAATGGGGGGGAGTGCTTTCTTTATATGGAACCATTTGAGGATGAAGTCTATGTGACCAACCACCGGGATTTAAAGATCCCTGACCATCCATATAAAGTTTATAAGTGGTCAGGTACTATTATGGTACATCCAGCACCAGCGCATTGTGTATGAAACTTGGCTAACTATCTTTTGAGAAATGGGTTTAAAAAGTGCAAATTATTAAGACATTAATTATCAGTGAAGCAAAAAGGAGATATTTTGCTTGTACAAGTCTATGTAGATGATATTATCTTTGGCTTAACAAACAAGGAGTTATGTACTGACTTTGAGAAGCTAATGAAAGATAAGTTTCAGATGAGTTCTATGGGAGAACTAAACTTACTTTATTTCTAGGATTACAAGTACATCAGAAAGAAGATGGAATATTTATCAGTCAGGATAAATACGTAGTTGAGATTTTGAAGAAATTCAACTACACTTATGTGAAGTCTACTTCAACTCCAGTTGATTTGGAAAAGCCTTTAGTCAAAGATAAAGATGCTGATGATGTTGATGTATATCTCTATAGATCTATGATTGGGTATTTGATGTATCTCACAGCATCTAGGCCAGATATCATGTTTGCAGTATGTGCATGTGCCAGATTTCAAGTTACTCCAAAGACATCATATCTATTAGTAGTTAAGAGAATTTTTAGATACTTGAAAGGCAAGCCAACTTTATTCCTTCGGTATTCCAGGGATTCTCCATTTGAACTAGTTAGTGACTATGCTGGAGCAACTCAAGATAGGAAGTCTACAACTGAAGGTTGTCAATTTTTAGGAAACAGGTTGATATCTTGGCAGTGTAAGAAGCAAACTGTGGTTGCCACTTCTACAACTAAAGCTTAATATGTGGCTGTTGCTAGTTGTTATGGATAAGTACTCTGGATTCAAAACCAATTGCTGGATTATAGGTACAATTTTATGAACACTATCATTAATATTGACAATAACAGTACTATCTGCATTATTGAAAATCATGTTCAACATTCTAAAACAAAACATATAGAGATTAGGCATCATTTTATAAGAGATTGCAATGCTAAAAAGTTAATACAAATGGTTAAAATTCATACTGATTATAATGTTATAGATCTTCTTATAAAAGGTTTTGATGCTAGAAGGTTTCAGTACTTGGTCTCAAGTATTAGAATGCTTAATCCTTAAATGTATATATCTCTTTATGTTTTTGTAAAAGTTTTGTAAATGATTAATACTGTTAGTCTTCTCAATTAATACTGCTAAGTATAATTAAAACTGCTAGTTATACTTAAGACTGTTTGTTAAAACTGTTAGTCATACTTAATGCTATCAAGAAGAAAATACTTTGGATTTTGTATTTTTTGTCCTATGGACTAACATTTGCAGGTAAAGCATGTTGAATGCTTCACCTTTGAAGTAATGTTTGAGAGAAAGTTAATGATCTTGGATCACAGTTTTTAACTTTTATTCATGGGTTATGTATAAATATGGATCCTCATGAATTCTTACATGTCTATCTAGTCTTTTCTAGTGTGCTTGTGATGAATATAGGCATGTTGTTGTATAATTATTGAAGACAGAGTTAATACTGCTAGACTTTTGTTACTACTGTCAGACAAAAGTTAATGCTGTTGAGACAACATGAGAGGTAAAGTTACAACTGTTGAGCAAATTCTTATCTCTTGAAGCATTTTTTGAGGGGAGGCTATTTATTTATACACTTAAAGTGTGGATGGAAGGATATGTTATATCAAAAGTATGTTAAAAGAATCAAAAGGATCTAGGCATGTCAAAAGAGGTCGGGACACCAAGATACCTTAGTTTAGTGGTCCCCTTAAAAAAGGTTGGTGATGAGGCTGTCCATAAGGAGTTGGGTGACATAATAGAAAGAGCTGCCACTACTGCTTCTAGCTTAGAAGCAGAGCAGGACAGTGGTAACATCAAATAAGACCCAATCCATGGAAACACTTAATGAATTAACTCCTTAGGGAATTGGTTCAGGTAGTGGTCCCAGGTGCCAAGATACCATATTGGGGGATGTGGATGCTCAAACTGGGTTTAAGATTACATCTAAACAGTCTAATGATCCACCTCTCTCAAGAGGTTACACACTTGGAAGTGGGGAGGATAGTATGAAACTATTAGAATTGATGGAACTTTGTACATAACTATCATATAAAAACAGAAAGAGTGTTTTGGTGAGCCAAAAAGAAATGAGAGATTAAGTGAGCTTAAAAATAGAAAGAGAGATGT